>DWMZ01002096.1:0-14719 GCA_018249855.1 Eueides tales michaeli | reverse complement strand
TCACTATTTTGGTCATAGTGACTTACACATAAAAGATAGATATATGCTGTCGCGGACTTTTATTTAGAACTATTTAAGATAAATAATCCTACAGTAATATCTTTGTGTAACTCCAACGATAAAAAAGCTTTTTTTTAAATCGGTTGTCCCATCTTCGAGTAATCTGAGGAACATACGTATTAAGAACATACTCTTTTTTTACAGTCGGTTAATAAAATGAGATGATAGTCAGATACAGATCTCCCAATTGCGTTACTATACAAAAAAACCGCATCTGTGCCTTTCAAATTTGAGGGTTGCACTCGATTTCTCCAGGATTCCATCATCGGATCCTGATCTCTTTACCATGGGACCAATTGTGAAATATACCCTCGAACAAAAAAATCATTTTGAAAATCGGTCAACCCATCTTCGAGTAATCGGGGAACATATATTTTTTTATATATCTCCTCCTCCTTTTTTATGTCGGTTAAAATCCCTATAAATTTTAACTTATTATGTTATTCTGATATCGAAGCTATATTAATGCAAAGTTTCAAGAAAATTCGTTCAGTAGTTTTTACGTGAAAGAGTAACAAACATACACACATCCGTACAAACTTTCGGATTTATAATATTAATAAGAATAAGATAACATTATTTTGTTTTACACGTCTCAATGTTTGTTTACTTGTTTGTGATCTTGGAATTTAAATTTACTTCTCTTCTTAGTGTCCTATTGATATTCATATTCATTACCATTTGAGGCCTGTCGTGGCGCAGAAGTACAAGCCATCTGTAAACGCAACAGGCTGTGGGTTCCCCACTTAAAACAATAGACATATTTATTTTTTGATTTTTTCGCTATAGTAACAAGGCAAAGCACGGCGTTGAGTTCCGCCACTCACCATGCAATGTCTCAAATTTCATTTCGGAAAGAAACGGAACGGAGTGTCTTAACATTGGTAGTTGGTAAGGTTCTGAAGTTCCCTCTGTCCACCCTCTTACGATCAGGATACAGCGTGGGGCTAAAAAAACAAATATTACCTGTGAATTGAGTATTGTTGACCTACGAATTAAGTATTGTTGTCATTACAATATGGCCCTCGATACAAAATGGCGGCGTACATATTTCACAAAAACCCACCCTATATAAAATGAAAGGGCTTCACAATACATTATAAAAAAACAAATGGCCCCCAATAAAAAACGGCAGATTATATATATCATTAGATGAAAGAAAAGGTACCCTAAAAGTTACTTCATGATTTTAAATTACGACTTTGTCGGCGTGAATTACGTGCATAACTACTCATGCAAAAGAAAAACAAGTTTTCTAGTACTTTTAACCAATGACTATAACTTTTAGCGTGGATAATAGACAGACACGGCGAATAAGGATTTTTACTGTTTTTAAAGAGTTATTCCATAATTAAAAAAGAAAAATACTAAATTTAAAAACGTATAAAATTTTGAACAAAGCCGGATTACTTGTTTTTTTTAATTTAGTATTTTTCTTTCCTAAATGTTTAAATAACACTTTAAAAATAGTAGAAATATTTAATAAATAGCATTTTCTCTTGCTAAACGATAATTCTAACGAATTGTCTTTGGGTAGCGGAAACTTTTCAAAATCTCTCTACAAAAATTCTAACAACATAAATAAGTTGTTAGTTACAACTTATTTACGTTTAAGAATTTCGACGTAGCTTGGTAAGAAAAAATGACTTAGTTGGTCAGAGCGCTTGGACTCTTGGCTTGGTTCAAATTCTGCTTCGTTTTATACATTTATACGTTTTTAAAATTAGTATGGCGAATAAGGGTACCTTGGCAACTAGAGAACCCTAAAAAGATGTTAAAAATGGATGCTATGGCCCAATTTATTATTTCAGATATATCTCATAATTATTTTAAAGAAAAATCGAACTAGTTCTATAACTTAACTTTATTTTCGCTACTACTATGCACATTGTATAGAAAGATAAACGATTAACTTTACCATAGTTAAGTAAAGTGGATTAGGGATTTACAACAATGCCCGAGCGACACATAACTTGAACACGATTACATGTAACATAGATTATAGAATTAAATTGTATAAATACAGCCTCATCTGAATAACTGGATTTATATACAAAAAATTAAATGAAGGAACATTTTTACAGATAAAAATTAATATAAGTATTGGTATAACATGTTTAAAAAGTAACAAAAAAATGTTTTTTATGTAGCTTTACGCTAGGGAACCTAGGGTTAAGTCATTTCGTTTCTATCAGGACACATCTGTACCACATTTTTCACCGAATTTGGGAAATTGTCAATTGTCCGATGTTTACAGTCGCAGAAAGAAAAACGTTAAAGAGAAATTGTTCATAAATTATATAAAACTTCATTGCTTTACATCTTATTCACTCACTCAATCACTCAGCTTCAAGCTGTATCCCGCACATGGCAAGGTAGGCAGAGGGAACTTGGGAACCTGGTGTTAGGACACTCCGTTCCACTTCCGTTGCCCACTTTCCGCCAAATTTGTGGCATTGCGTATTGAGTGGCGGAACTCAACGCCGCGCTTTTGTCTTATTACCAGAGCGAAGAAATGAAACATTGATATTACCAGAGCGAAGAAATGAAATATTTAAGTTATAAATATTAAATATTTCATTTCCTCGAGTGGGGATCGAAGCCACAACACATGTTTATTACAGTCACACGTTTGTGCCGCTGCGCCACGTCAGGCCTCAACTTTACAGCTTATTAATAAAAGGATTATGAGTATTTATGGCCTCTTTTCCTTACTATAGTAAGAAGATGAAGCGCCACGCTAAGTTCCGCCACCCAATACACAATACCTCGAAAATTCGGTTCAAAAGTAACTCAGTTTACTTTGTTAAGGTAGGCAGCTTGTAAAATAAATATTTATAAGAATCATACTAATATTATAGATATAACGGATATTATTTTTTCTTTGTTCGCGTTTATGTTTAACGTTAAGGATGACATTTTACAGCAATTGAGGTTATACATCAAAATTTTGCTATAATATAACAAGTTACAGCGGTTGAAGCCAGAAGGAAAATAGAAGAAAAATAATTTATTCCCCGCTTATCATCCCAATTCAAAAAATGGTCTATTAGCGCAACTCAACGCTGCACTTTGGCTTGCGAAACCATAGAAGTAGAATAATAAAAAGTGATATTAATAATTCAGAGAGTCTCAATACTAGGTTCCCTCCGCCTATCCTACTATATGCAAAGTACAGCGCGAAGCTAAAAGAAATATATCACATATTCATTTTTTTTCAGCTTCACACTGTAATCGGCACATGCCTACCCTAGGCAGGGGGAACTTGGGAGCCTAGTGTTAAGACACTCTCACTTACCACCGAATGTGGAATGAATTAAAAATTAAATACTTAATTTGAAAATACTAAATATTTCAATTCTTCGAGGGATCGAATCTACAACCTATCGTTTACAATCACACGCTTGTGCCGCTGCGCCACGACACGACGATAAAATAAAAAAAAATGTAAAACGTTAAAATAAAAAAAAATATATCTATTCATACTTCCGACTGGCACAGAACCCACAACAATCGAACTTATAGGTAAGTGCCGCTCCACTGCGCCACGACGAATTTCTAAAACTAAACTAAGTACGTTTATGCAATCGTTTTGTAATTTACTACCGTTACCTCAATAAAGAGAAAGTGTATCGAAAAATTGTATAGACCGACAAAGTATAGTCCAGTTTCGCGACTACAACCAGTAGCTCCGATAGCCGTGATCGTCTAGTGGTTAGGACCCTACGTTGTGGCCGTAGTAACCCAGGTTCGAATCCTGGTCACGGCAGCGAACAGCTGTCTCGGCGGAGTAATGTTTTTTTTTCGTATTTTTTTTGATCTGCGACTTAACTGCGATTAAGAAAATTGTAGATATACTACGATTTTCCTAATTAAAAGTACTTTTTGTTTTTTCGTCTCAGGTATATTTTTACAACATTGTACCTGAAATAAAAAAATAATAATTGGTTATTGACATTTCTTTTTTTAATGAATAAATATACTTAATTTTTTTAATATACTTTCGTTTTATTAATCTGCATTCACGATCATTTTATAAATAGGTGAATATATTAATCTTATAGGTTTTTAATAGTACATAAAACGTGTAGTTTTACGTACTATTAAAAACTTATTAATTTACTATACTACGAGTATACTTATATATATATATATATATATATATATATATATATATATATATATATATATATATATATATATATATATATATATATATATATATATATATATATATATATATATGCACACAAACATAACCTAACAGTAAAAGATTAAGCTTCTAAAAAGCTCCTTACCAGCATAGAATATTGGAAAAGTTTATAAGATGCCAACATCAATCGTGGTACCAAATTAAATGTTTCAATTTAAATGTTCCTAGAGTACTCGGACTAGTTTTAAATGAGCTTTGGACTATTCAAAACGCTAATGAAAGTTTAATTAAATTTTATCCGATTACTCTAAGAATTATATTATTATTTCATTCAAGTTTTAATTAAATTGTAATTGATATTTCTTGGGTCAAAATTTACATTGAATTTCTTCATTTTTTACTCAAATTTGTAGTATTTATTTAGTTTATTTTTATATTATATGATAAAAATGTCACCTTTTATTTTACAACAACCGATATAAAAAAGATCGTTAAACTCATTAAATTTACTATCGTTAAACCCAATTCTAGTATCACAACAAGTCTTTTTTTATTTATAAATAACAAAAAAAACATATTTCAATATTATAATTCACAACGGCACCTCAGGCAGGTGTAATAGATGTCGCCATTTTAATAAAAACAAAGCAAAATATTACCTTAAAATACATGCAAATGAAACATAAAACACTGTATAATCATTTACGAAAAGACATGTCGAATACGGAGTGCGAAGAATAACAGAATGATAATCTTCATAGGCGTTGTTACAAGAATCAAACTTACTACGCAAGGCATAAAGGCCTAAGTCACATTCTTTGCTTAGCTCGTGTACACAAAGCATATTTTTTCCATTATTTAGGGTATTCGTGCCTGTGGGTAGTTGAAATTCGTATTTTTACGACCAAGTCGGTCTGACGCCTCTGAACTTTGTGCGCCCTAAATGTTAACGAATGTTGATACTATGAATTTCCATAAGGAATCATGGGTTTTTCACTTTTAATGTCATTAAATTATATTTTATGTATTTGTTTTAATTATGCTTGTTTAACTGTTAATATGGCTTGGGACTTGTTTGTTAAATATTTGGTGGACTACATCAATTTTATATTTCTGATACATGAATAGAATTGTTAAGGAAAATACATTTGATGATTTGTTTAAAGAACTATTGATTGTACATTCAACATTAATAAAAACGGATATTTCCTGCCAATTAAATCTATGGCTACATACATAGTTGTCACAACCTGAGCAAATTACTGTTAACTAAGAGTTGTGTATGCGTAATATATTTTTAGTGCTGAGTGCTGAAACGCCAATTTAAATTAAGAAATACTTTTTATTATATTTGCAGTCCTCTCGCAGCTTCGCTCGATTGAACTAAATATTTATTAATTTAATATCATAAAAATACCATTTTCAAACTAATATCTGTATCTAAATACAAACGTAAAGTATAAGTTTATTGACTAAAACAGTCACAGTCAATTTTACGTCAATTTTATCATTTTGTACATCAATTTTTATGTTAAGGTTTAAGTTAAGGAAATTTTGCCAAAATATAATACTGAAAACTGCAATTAAATCAGCAAAGCCGTTTTGAAGACTAGCATGAAGAATTAACAGATAAGCAGACAAAATCATTGCTTTTGGTTTCTATTATATATATATATATATATATATAGAAGTCTATTTATATATTTCACCAAAGAAACATTCTAAATTTATAATTATAATACTTATAGATAAGGTTTAAATAACCCCAAACAAAGACAACCAAAATTAAGAATAAAAGAATAAATAAAATACAAGATTTAAACAAATCTGCATATAAAGTACGCTACAACGAGCGTCTTCTCTATTTACGCATTGTCGACAATTCAATAATGGGCACGCCACTGGAATTGACTTTGGCGACATTTTCACGATCAAATTGATAGCATTTTACGTCTCGTTTGTTTCGTTACATTCTGTTATGTTATAAATTAATGGTACAAGCTCTATTTAACTGAGATTTTTATGTTATAATATGAGGAATAAAATTTACATTTTGTCCTTTTGAAGATGGGCGCGGCGTTGAGTTCCGCCACTCTCCAGACAAAGTGGAGATTTAGTGCCCAAACACTAGGTTCCCTTTACCTCTACTATAAACAGTAAAAGTATACACTGTTTTTGTTATTAAAAAAATACTTGGAGTCCTGGAAAAGAATTTACCAATTATACTTTCAATAACAAAACACATAATTTAAATTAAGATACCTCTTTTCTTAGAAAGGAAACAACATTATGAAAAAACTTTATTTTGATTTCTAGCTTGCAGCATACTGATTTACTCACAACATACATGCATACACTTTATGATGCATATTCCCAGGGCCATACACGAGCTTACTATAAATAAAAGCAGCGTGAACCGTAACAACACAAACAGCGTAATACAAACCAGAACGCAATAAAACCCCCATACGAGTATTACTGTCCCCAACGAAATTCAATTTGGTGCATTTAGACGTCATATTACATGGAAACGTACCTGGTGGATATAAATGTTGCCATTATTGCTGTGAGTGAACATAAAGTGAAGTTTTATAAAGCATTTTTGTATGTGCTTGTGTTGATTTTTGTTTGGGCTCTAGCATTTCCCACGCTTTAATCAAATTTTTAGGTGTGCTTTGAAATATCGACATAATTATTATTTTTTTTTAGCTTTACGCTGTATCCCGCACAAGAAGGCAGAGGGAACCCGGGAACCTCAGCTCCCCACTTTCCGCCGAATTTGAGGTATTGCGTGTTGAGTGGCGGAACTCAACGCCGCGCTTTGCCTTATCACCAGAGCGAAGAAATGAAACATTAAATATTTGAATTGAAAATATTAAATATTTCATTTCCTTGTCTGGGGATCGAACCCAGAACCTGTCGGTTGAACAGTCACACGCTTGTACGCTGCGCCATATTTTTTTTTTATTTTTGTTCAGCTTCTCACTGCATTCGTTCCCATTTAGACACCTTCGTTTCGCACCCTCTACCGATTTGAGGGATTGCGTGATGATTGATAGAACTTAATGTTGCGCTTTGCTTTATTAACAGAGCAAAGACTAAAAATATTAATTATTTCATTTCTTCGAATAAGGATCGAACGCACAACTTGTCACATTGCACGCATGTGCCGCTGCACCACGACCGGCTTAAAATTGAATATATTTTTTAAAATATAGAACTTTTATATATTTATTTTTATTGTTATTATTTCTTTTATGAATATTTTATAACGATATGTATTGGAGATGATATCTCCAATAAGATTGTACGAATCGTAAGCGATCAGAGCAGTGATATCTACATAAGTGATAAGACACACTTTTGTACACATAACGTGTAACAAGCACACGAATTCCTTCATCTTAAGTAAAGAAAATTAAAATTTATTTAATAGTACAGTTAAACTAGTACTTAAATCGTATAGTTAAACTAGTTGATAGATTTAAACAAGCTTCTGACTAACTTACTATGTTGTTGATGGTAGTTCGACAAATGGGACCAGACTAAATGTATGGAGCTCTGAATGGTAGACGATTAATTTTCGACCGAATTAAACGGTGCTTAAAGCTGATCTGAATTAATACAGTTTATAACCTTGACTTATAAAATATTAAGCAAAATTAATGTAAGTAATTTTATGATTTTTTATAAATATACTTTAAATAATAGCTTTAATAAAAATAATACTTTCCAATTTTTAAAAAAAAAACATAAGAATTGTAATGAGCAGCTATCTTTAAAAAATCATATTATTTCAACAGAAACGTTGATTTTTGTAAAATATGTAATTCAATACATTATCATTCATTCCACGGTACATATTAAATTATAATATTATACGTTTTCTAAATAAATATTTTTCTTTTCTAAGTGTGGATTAACACTTTAAAATTAGCAAAAATTTGTAAATATTTTTTTGATTCCAGCTTTGTGAAGCTTATTTGTTGGACATACCCTCTTATGATCTCAATTTGATACTGTGCTGTTCGCATATAATGATTTCCAGCGACTTGTGCCAATTTGTCAGTCTACCATATTAAAAATTATTAATGTAATATTAACTATTATGAGGCCTGTCATGGCGCAGCGGCACAAGCGTGCGACTGTAGGTTCTGGGTTCGAATCCCACTCGAGGAAATGAAATATTTAATATTTTCAATTTAAATATGTAATATTTCATTTCTTCGCTCTGGTAATAAGGCAAAGCGCGGCGTTGAGTTCCGCGACTCAACACGCAATGCCTCAAATTCGGCGGAAAGTGGGGAACAGAAGTGGAACAGAGTCTCTTAACACTAGGTTCCCGGGTTCCCTCTGCCTACCCTGTCCTGTGTGGGATATAGCGTGAAGTTAAAAAAAAAGAAAAAAATAAACTATTATAAATTAAATCAAATTAACACAAATAGCAATAAAGTTAAACTTATAATTAATCCATTCATTTAGTTTCACGCCATATCCTGCGCGTGGCAGAGGGAGCTTGGGAACTTAGTTTTGAGACACTCCGTTCCCACTGAGACACTTATATTCCCCGCTTTCCGTCGAATTTAAGGCATTGCGTGTTGAGTGGCGGGACTCAACACCGCGCTTTGGCTTCTTACCAAAACGATGAAATGAAAACACTTAATAAATATTTTACTTGTAAATACTAAATATTTCGCTTTCTCAAGTGGGGCTCGAACCGATTTTGATTTCGCGTTTACAGTCACACACTTGCACCCCTGCGCCACGGCAGGCCTCAGTAACTTAACCCCAGTAAATTCTAACTTAAATAAATTAAAGACAATAGGTATACAATTTTATCCTATCTATGTATAATAAAGACAACTAACTGTCACATTACATTAATTTATAAACTTTGTGAAACTGTAAAATTTATCACAACATTATTAATAATCTACTTTATGCGATACGCATATATCATACGATTGCTCTCTTATTTTTGATGGCTTATTAGTTCCAATGGGATTATAAATGTCACAAAAATTCGTTTGGCTGGCATTCAAATTTGAACAACCTCTTATATCATGTTACTTTATTTACTATATTTATTTCGATTTTGCGCACGTAGTATGATAGATAGAGGGATTTTGGGAACCTAGTGTTGAGACACTCCGTTCTCATTATGACCTTTCCGTACCCCATGAATTTTAGAAACAAATCTGACAATCGCTCAATGGTTTAGTGTGTTTTGTTTAATATAATTAAATGTTATTTTCTTAAGGAAAACCCTAACCATTTTATAAAGGAATTGTTTAGTTTAATTTCAGAATAAGAATAATTTTAGAATTAGAATATTTAATAAGATTAAATTGGATAAAAGCCAATTTTTATAAAGGCGTATAATAAATCAGACCCTATCTATCTATATACATTATCACTATTTTTTTATTTAACAAATTTATACGTAAACAAATATTTAAGGCAAAGACATATTATGTCTTTGCTCTAAATATTTGTTTTAGGGTCCTTCATAACAAAAAACGGGCCATTTATATTATTTATTTTTTAGAGTGTAATCGACTCATATTTAACTGATAATATTTTTTCATAAAATAATAATATATCTTACAGTAAAAGTTACAGTAATAGTTGCCATCATGCATCATAATATACTTATAAATACATGTAAAAGTTAAAGTTTAAAAGTACTTAAAGAAAAAAATCAAATATCAAAAGCTATTTTTAATATAACATTTTATTACTGCGCGCTCTAAAATTTAGACTCATAAAGAAGAAATATGAACAAATATTAAGCATTATTTTCTTATTCTTTAAAGTATTAATCAAAACTTAGGAAACAAAAATACATATTTAGAAAACGCAAAAAAAATGAATGTAACGGTTTTTAAAACGCCGTGTGGAACCTGTAGCTTAGTGGCACATGGACGGATTCCAAGAGACGCGGTCTCAAATCCTGCTAAGTTCAAATTTATGTGTGTTTTGTTAATAAATATAAAGTATATTTAATTAAAATCCAAAACTAATTTCCACTTTGAATGATTCAATATTAATAACAATGTAACTAGAAAGCAATTCGGATGGTAATATAATTGTGGTTAAGCACATCATTAATCAGATTAAATGGAACAAGCTTTTGTTCAGTTTGTATTTCGCTACTTAACATGCAATGCCTTTAATTGGGTGGAAAGTGGAGAACAGAACGGAGTGTCTTAGCGCCAGGTTCCCAAGTTTCCTCTGCCTCCCATGAGCGGCATTCATCTTTAGTTAGTAATTTAATTTGTAAGATATTTACTGTAGAATATAAATTGAAATATTAAAAAAAAAAATGAACGTAATTATTCCTTTTTATTAATGTGCTTGAGTGGCCATCAAACTTACTACAGACGCGCTTACAAGCGATACTGTACCATAACATATAGCATGTTAACAACAATAAATATTATCCAAACTACGTTAATATAGATACATTACCTCGATCCTATTAAATAGAAGCTCGAATATCTATTGTGGCCTACATTTAAATAAAATAGCTCAATACCTGGGACATAGAAAGTTTCATAGGACCAAAAATGTTCCCTTATGGAAATCAGAGAGTACCCAAAGTTACCTCAAATAATAAATCAATTACAAATAATTTTGTCAGCGTTCATTTATGAGATTTCAATATATTTTATATGTAAATTTCCATGAAATTAAACTGTGTTCTAACAAAGCCTAGCTATCTTAGCGTATATCACACCTTCGCATTCAAGGATTGATATTTGTTCTCCACTTAGAATACATTAGAGAAAATATATTGTTTTGCGTTTCAATTTCTAATAGGCCATATTTTCTAACACGTAAACCAAACATTAGGCGAGAACGAGAACGTATGGCTTAGTGATGGAAGCGCTTAGAAGGATTCCAAGAGACGTGGGTGCAAATTCTGCTACGTTCAAATATTTATACTTTTTTAAACAAATATATTTTTTAAATGTGGATAAAAAATGCAAAAGTTACGGCCCAGGAGCACAAACATACAATTATAAAGGCAACGGATTGTGGATTCGATTTCCACTTGAGGCAACGAAATATTGAATATTTACATTTCTTCGATACGAGGCAAAACTCTGCGTTGAGTTTTCACTCCATACGTTTTCCAGCTTCACGGAGTTTCGTTTTCCAGCTTCACGGGAATCTGGGAGACTATTTAAGTTAAAACACTCCGTTCTGTTGCCTACTTTCATCCGAATATGAACCATTGTGTGTTGAGTGGCGCAACTCAACTCCGCGCTGAATGGAAAATATAAAATATTTCACTCCTTCAATTGAGGATCGAGTTCACAACCTATCATTTAAAGTCACGCTTACGTCCCTGCGCTACGACACTCCTCAATTTTTTAATATATTTTTGTTATTTTACCAACAATTTCACGCATCGCTGGATCGAACATTATATTAACTGTATAATGTAGCGTAACGTACGCGTAGGCAGATACTCGTAGCCGTTTTATTCGGTTCTCGACTTACACAATACACCGGTTTACCAAGATTAGGCCTACTTCACAGATAATCTTATTAGGAGAGGTTTATAGCGATTCAGTGATCATTATAAGCCTTCCGTCTGTTTAGTGTGCAGTAGGATCGTTTTTATGTTGTTATATTTCAAAGGGTAATATCCTATGGCTATATAAATCAATAGTGGATATAGCCATAGTGAGCCAGCGTCTGATTGTTAAAGGGATGATCTGTGGGTACGATCGGTGATCAATCAGGGAATATGTATTTATTTCCAAATTTTAATGGACAAAACGTGGCGTTGAGTTTCGCTTATCAGCATGAAATATTGAAAACAAAGGGCGGAAAATGGGGTTTTTGCCTTTCAATGAATAAAATATTAAAAGTATGAAAATTGACGTACAATATATAGATGTTATAAGTTGAAATCCTGAATGAAAAATCAGATGAAGACAGCAATGTTAGGCCTTCAAGGAGGTGTAAATGTAAAGGAGAAATTGACTAAACTTATATAAGTATAACGCCATAATTTGTCACCAATTTGTGGTACACTATGGCAATTTTGCATAAAAAATACATTAATCCAGGTAGACGTGGCCAGACACCTGCTTAGCTTTTTTCAACTTTTCTAAAATTAATAGTTTTAATTGTATTTCTTTTTATCTGCTATTTAAACTAGGATATAATATCTTGTTAAAAACTAGGTATTATTAAAAAAAATAGCTTCACGCTGTATCCCGCACGAGGCAAGGTAGCCAGCCATTGAGTGTTGAGTGGCGGAACTCAACGCCAGAGCGAAGAAATGAAACATTAAATATTTAAATTGAAAATATTAAATATTTCATTTCCTCGGCTGGGGATCGAACCCAGAACGTGAGCGGGCTAAGCGACGTTTATGGGACTGTTATCGGTACACAATAAGTTTTGGCTTATGCTCAATGTTGAGGATAGACAGTGGTAGAATATATTAAAAAGATTTTCTTGGTCAATATCGATAAGCTGATTTCCATCTCGAATCAAATTATATCTTCTGCTTAAGAGTTATTTCTTCTTCTAGAAAGCCACGTCATTTTAGAAATTAGACTAAACACGCGCAAGTTATAAAGCAGTGCACATCTCATTTAATGTGTATCAGCTTCAAATGTATTTCTTATGGATAATGGAAGGAAGACAATGAAAACCGAGTGGAGATCAGGGGGGATAACCACAATCATCTCCGATCATCTCGCTCATAATAGCTAGTTAAAAGTTTCGGTCAAAATTAAAATAAACTATATAAAATGTTTAAAATTTAAATCACTTTTCTAAATGTAATAAAAACTTGAATTATTTTTTGCAATTCATTTTTTTTTTTCACGCTGTATCCCGTGCGAGGCAGGGGGAACCCGGGAACCTAGTGTTAAGACACTCCGTTCGCCGAATTTAAGGCATTGCGTGTTGAGTGGCGGAACTCAACGCCGCGCTTTTCCTTATTACCAGAGCGAAGAAATGAAACATTAAATATTTAAATTGAAAATATTAAATATTTCATTTCGTCGACTGGGGATCGAACCCAGAACCTATCGGTTACAATCACACGCTTGTGCCGCTACACCACGACAGGTCAATTCATCACTTTCATTTACCCCACAATGTCAAAGGACATTAAGAAAAGTAATAACAAGATGAGCTTGAATAAGAAAAAGGTGTTTATACAGCATCCCTCTATTATAAGATTATTTCTATTCTCACGTAACATTTCAAACAAGATGTTAATGTATTACTGTTTCGTAAGACGCTAAGACGACTTACCACGCTTTGACACGGGTATAATGTGCATTAGTCTATAAGGCACAACGTAGCATAGCGTAGAGTTGCCTTATAAATGGATATTTGGATTAACTGCATATTCTGTGTTTGTTTAATAAATGAAGTGGTGGGAGCACTCTCCTTGGTATGGGTATATATATTTATATTAACAGCGTTTTGCAATCCAAATTTTTTTTTCTTAACCCCCTGAGTTGTAAGTTTGATCTGTCTATGTTTATTTATGCGTCTGTCAGTGGCATTATAGTTCCTGAATCAAAAAATCGAACTGTATTTTTTTTAAATTCATAGCCTGATTTTTTTGTGATTTTTACCTATAATATATGAAAATCGAATAAACAGTTTAAGAGTTCCAAGCACTTTGTTAATGTCTGTCAGGGTCTGGAATATTTATAATTTAAAATTTTATACTTCTATCGAGACGCGTTTCATATTATGTAAAAGAGTATTTGATATTATTGACTTAGAGGGAACTCAGAGTTCTAAAGCTACGTTCCGAATTATATACGTTTTGTAAATTAATATTTTTTTTATTTTTCAACACTTTAAAAATAGTATATATAAGATTTAAATACTGTCATTCTAACTTCAAAGCGGGTGTGGATCGAAGCAGTAACTAATTAGTATTGTCTATCAGGCGTCCATCAGGCGTAGGGTGAGTCAGGGTAAAACTGCACGAAGATGAGATTACTAAAAACTTTTCACTCAATAATGGACACGACTTTGTACGGTATTAGGAGAAAGTAATTTTAATAATTTTATTTTAAATTTTATCCCTTACTCATATTTTTATTGGTCAATAATTTTAATTGAGCTTTTCACTTTTATGATACGCTAATCCCAACTATGCTCCGCTATAAAAATACATTTATTGTTGTGCTTCGTTTGCTAGAATCTTCGTTCTGTCACCTCCTCTACAATAAGCACAAAGCAGTAAAAAATATCATCATAGTATGTCGGACTTTTCTAATAAATTCATCGTAACAGAAATATATACATATAATAAATAATATACATTTAACAGAAGTGGCCACTTTTTGTTCATAAAGTTCTCCATTTAGAGGCCTGTCGTGGCACAGCGGCACAAGCGTGTGACTGTAACCGACAGGTTCTGGGTTCGATCCCCATTCGAGGAAATGAAATATTTAATATTTTCAATTTAAATATTTAATGTTTCATTTCTTCGCTCTGGTAATAAGGCAA
>DWMZ01002095.1:0-14719 GCA_018249855.1 Eueides tales michaeli | reverse complement strand
AATTTATTATTTATTGCCAAAGAGACGAAGTTGTGGTTGGACCCATAAATTCTTTTATTGAAAACATTAAATATTTTATTTTCTCGAGTGAGGATCAAACGCTTTAACGCCGCGCTTTGCCTTGTCATCAGAGTGTAGTAATTAAAATATCAAATATTTCCCTTCTCCGAGTAGAAATCAAGCCCACAATCAGTTACACGCTTGGGCCCTTGCGCAAATCGAAGAAAATTATAATACTTATAATCATTTGTGAAGGCCTGTAATATACTACGCCAATAGAAGACTAGCTTTACTATTGATTTCAGTATACATGCATGTATGTAGCTCTGAATGTTCAGATAACGAGAACCTATTCAGGCTGTTGTAAATGAAATTAGACCTTAACTACGTTACACTATTCTCTGGATTTATAGTTCAATCTTCTAAGAACTTCTCACATACGCTTAATGTATTAAAATAAGATACGTCAAATGTATCTTGTATATTAAATATTGTTATTTTATATTAAATATTGTTGTTTTCCTATCATTTGTTTTCAGAGGCATATAGGCAGAGGAATACAAGCGTTAAGACAAATTGTTCCTATTAAGATGTCGTTTTTCATTTTCCCCGGAGTTGAGATATCGCGCATAATGTTACTGCTAATTATTCTTTTATAAACGTTATGTTAGGAACTCTCCTCAAATTAATTTTATTGATGTCATCGTTGCGCAACGACATAAGCGTGTGACTGCAAGCCCAACGGTTGTGGGTACCATTACCTCTTGAGGAACTCAAGTTCGCACTGCCTATCCTGTCACGTATCCTGTATATGGCAGGATAGGCAGGCAGCGTAAAAATTATACACAAGTAAGTATATCAGAACAAGCTTGGGGGTAAAAGTCAAGATCCAATAACGATGAAGAGGCATGAGCAAATAGAAATTATTACCGTTAAAAGTAATTTAATGGAAACAATAATGGTTTTTGCCTTTCAAAAGAGTTCTTGTTTCAATAAAAATAAAGAAGAAGTCTTAAAAGTAACATTCAGTTATAATAAATTTGTGAAGTACTTCAAGTTTGATTTAATATAAGCGTAGGTAGAGAGTCAACAGGAAGTTCAACTTTTAAAAGTTGACAAATTTAAGCTTGCTTGTATTTGCTCATTTTGAAAATGAAATGAACTACAATTATAAATTTGTGATAACTTTTATCTATGACATAAAAAGAAATATCTATTTTTTGTTTTTCTTTTTTAAATTTTATGTCATACAAATGCAGAAAAACTGATGCTCTTGAATTTTTATTGATTATAATTGCTATTCTAAGGGACCTGGGGTATATTTGATATTAATTTCGGCTTAATAACTTCACGCGATCTCGAGAGATCTTGACAGATGGTGAAACGGACAACAAATTGGTCTTATAAGGGTTTTGTTTTCCTTTTGAAATACGAAACTTTAAGAACGATGTTTTCCTAAGTAAAAAATATTATTAAAACGAGAATCCTTCAAGCTTTATCGTATAAAGTAACAATTGGACATATCTTTATTACAAATATATAGTTTACAGAATTAAAATAGATCTTAGGCTTCGTTCGAGTATTGTACACTACAAGACTTACATAAATGCATTAGCGACTCTCTTTAGAAATTTTAAACTGAAGTTTTAAACGACGGCGTCCTCGTTTTTCTTATTTACAGTTGAATGTAAGAGGTATTTTAAAAGCTGAAACGTCACCAAAGATAGTTTAAAGCTAAGCGGACTAAGGAAATCTCTCAAACACACAAGTTTCATAGAAATTTAAATCAGTCATACTATTTGAAAAGACGAGAATTGAATAAAGGGTTGCACCTAGATTTTTTATGAGTGTTATTTTATTAATGTACATTTAAAGTATACAAGCTGGTATCTCATTGTTTAAATCTCAATGTTAATACTGACATTTAATATATGACCTACTATATCAGTCATATTAGACTACACTTAAAGATAGGATAAGGTATGCAAAAAACTGTTTTTTTGATTTCTTGTCAGAATGTTCGTCATATCGATATATAAAATCTTCAAATCTTCATTACATAGCACATCTTAAATGTTATATGTGGGATAAAAGACAAACAACCTACCCGCGATAAACAATACCTCCTGTATCTATTTAGGAAAATCACTGTTTAGTATTGATCAGGATTGATTCACATATTTGCTTTTTACTCCGCTGCGACCCAATACGATAAATTGAAGCTTCACCAAATAAGTATCTAAACAGACCCTTGCTTGTTTCTTTTAAGATATGAGCTTCATTTTCAAACGTTAACAGTTATTCAACGAATATATTATTTTTTTGATGATTTCTTTAATTATATGTAAATAGGTTGAGTTATATTATAGAATATCTACTGTATATTTAGTACATTAAAAATATTATATATATTTATAATTTGATTATTCTATACGATTACCTGAATTATATATATATTTTTTAATATTATAGATCACATCCATACATTGCTTTTCAAGATTCTTCAATAACAGAATTTTCCTTCTTATCTACGCTCCCGTTTCAACATTCTTCCCCGTCCATCACGCTCTAGGCGGTCCTGTGTCATCCCGGCGCTCTACATACCTATGAGCAGTACCAAATTCCTACAGAAATCCTTCACTGTATACGTTGCTTCACTGTGGAACCAACTCCCTATTCCTATCCAGAGAAATCCTTCATTAATGTCGTTTAAATCTCAATTAAAAAAACATTTATTTACTACTGTGAGCAATTAATTAAATTCAGACAGCTTTTCAATTTTTGTTTTTTTTTTTTGATATTTAAGTAAAACAGCCACACTTCACTTGTACATATGTATGTATGTATGTAAGTGTATATGTATAGTATATGTGTATAAATATATATGTATATTTATTTATTTAATATAATTATTTATTATGTATGAGTAATATGTATTTATAACATGTTATATATGTATAATTGTATATGAATCTATATATTTATTAGGATACTAAGCTTTTTCTTTATTATCATTATTTTTTAATCTTATTCTTTTTCTTCTCATTGTTCTTAACGGCACTGTATTCTCATCCCTCTATTTGACAATCATCCACTCCCATTGCTTGACTGGAAAAGATTTCTTTAAGAAACCTTTGTTAACTAGACTTAAATTTTGTATTTCCTATGTTTTTTGTTAAATGCAAAGAATATACTATATACAAAAATTCAAAGGAAATTAATTTTGATCTATGTATAAAATACAAATCTACATATTTTAACTAAGCCTATACAAAATCGCTGTTTGACTTGTTACCAAAGCGAAGAAATAAAAATATTAAACATTTCATTTGAAAATATTAACCACACACACCCACAACCTGTCCCGTTTACAATCAAACGCTTGCGCTCTTGCGCCACGATAGACCTCAAATGCTTATTATCAATATATAGGATGTACAGTTCTTATTTTTCAAGAAAAATATCTGGCGGATGGACATAGTTATGGAAGAGAAGTTAGAACTGGTAGCTAAATGACGATTCTAAAAAAACAGTATTCGTCTTATAGCTTACAAATGCACACTGGTATACTGATAAATATATAAATTGAGATCGGTAACGACATCCTCTAGTACTCTCGCTCGATACGTCATATTATCATTTTTATTCGGATTTGACAATGGGTTGTGTGTATTACCTTAATGAAATCTGTATTAAACTCCCATATGATCACCTAAAAGCGCATACATTAAAAGTTAATAAAAATAAATAAATATAATTTACAAACTAATGATTATGTTACTTTCTAAATATCACAATTGTTAAAGCACTCAATTATTCTCGTTTATTCAGTTTACTCAGTTGCTTACGAAAATAATGACTTGGGCTTGATTTATTTGATGAATTATGATTTAATTGCAAATGACGTACTTATAATATTATTTTCTCTTATATATTTTCCTACTAATCCGATTGTTATTCACTTAGTTGTTGAGTTAACAAAGTTAAGCTATAAAAGAAATGAAACAACCGCACGGATAGGTTTTTGGTGACACTTTTTCTGTCATAATTAAATTAAAAATAAATATAATAGTTATACCTAAATACAATAGTTTTTCTAATTTTTAGGAATTCTCGGTGCCTATCTTTCAAAGGTGACAGCGAGATTTTCCAGCTTCACGCTGTACCCCGCACATGGCAGAGTAGGCAGAGGGAACTGGGGTACGTAGTGTTAAGACACTCCGTCCCACATCAGTATTTGAGACATTGCATGTTGAGTGGCGGAAGTCAACTAGAACGAAAAAATGAAAACATTAAATATTTAAATTAAAAATAGTAAATATTTCATTTCCTCGTGTGGGGATCGAACCCACAACCTGTCGGTTACAGTCACACGCTTGTACCGCAACACCACGACAGGCCTCAGCAGGACAGCGAGATAAATATTAATTACACTTAATACTGAACAACATGCCAATATCTATATGCCATTGGTTAAATTGTCGATGTACAGTACATAACATAGAAATGACAATGTAAAAGTATAATAAATAAGTAGTATAAAGTTGAAGGGTTTGTTTTGTTTGGTTGAACGCGCTAATATCAGGATATACTATTGCGATTAAAATTTTCTGTATTAGATAGCCCATTATAAAGACCGACGAACTCAATATCAATCGTGCGTGCGCTGAGAAAAGCGTTAAAACTACGCAAAAATCATATATAACAGAATTAATCTTAAAAACTTTTAAATTTTTTTTAAAAACATGTCGATCTCCTAAAGACCTCCCAATGGGTTATTTTCGAAACTAATTTAAGCAACACAGTACAATTCCTTCTCAAGTGAAATGAGTTAGATACATTGTGTGTTTTATAAACATTAAAATAACTTTTTACAGCATGTCAAAAAGAATGGATATTTTAGAAGATATTACAGTTATAAAATATAAGAGCAGAGTGATCGTCGTACGTGGTACGCCTGGTGGCATGACTTGAGGGCCTCAGCGTATACCGCATATCTATAAAACCTTTTATCTATATTAATTATGATAAAGCGCTTTATTCTAAGAAACTATGGTAGTTTGGATTGACAAAAATATGTTTGTGTGATATTTTGGTTTTGATTAGGTAAGCGGAGCCGCACGCAATAGCATTCTACTAGAATATAAAAGGAACTGGATACATATTAATTAGTATCAAACATCTTATCAATGTACTTAGGTAAAATAAAAAAATATTCTCAGTCACAATTTAAGGTGCTAGAAGAATCAAACTTAAAAATTGGCAATTTTAAAAATGAAAGGTCAAATATAGTATATATTAATAATAGACTAAAATGTACATTAATTTTAACTAGAAGTTAGTTTCCAGCAATGACCTTTTTATATTATTTCAGGCGCACCGGCTACAGCTGAATGACACTTCATGAGAAGATAATGGCGGAATTCGTCAAATATTATTTTTTGGATTTCAGCCAACTCGTGTTTCAATTTAATAAAGCACAGCTATATTTTTTTGTAGCTTCTACTGTTTGTGGTATAATAAAATTGACTGTAAAGGATTTCTCCATTATAGATTCTCGAGGTAAACTACAAAATGTTTATAGGATATTCGAAAATCGGTGCAGGAGATCTACACCAGAGTACCCTTTTATGTTATTTGATTATAGATAGAGAATCTATATCTAAACGTAAAAAATAATAGAGAAATTATTGATCTAACAACATAATATTATACAGCAATGTGAGAGTAAATTAAAATAAAGTTAAGGACTGCCTTCTACGAGTATGTTTCAAAAATGCGGAAAGTGGGCAATAGAGGGTCTTAACACTGGATTCCCTCTACCTATCCTACTATAACGTAGGATATAGCAAGTATGAGTCAGACTCGCTCAATTTCATAATTTTAGGTGAAAGGTAAATTAAGTATACAACATATAAAAGTTTACAAACTAAATTTTAAAAAGTTTGTATAAAATGAACTACAATTTTAAGTTTGTAATAATTTAGTTAATTAGTCTATAAAATATTTACGAATAAATTTTATTGTTCGAATTTGTTCCTTTATTTGAATTATAAATTCTGACTTCTCGACAAAATTTATAATAAAATTTTCTCTAGGGTCTAGGTTTTTTGTACTCCAAAGGAGCGTAGACCAAAATATTTGATATCTCTTAAAAAAAAAATCAAAAATTAGTCCAATAATACTGTGAAACCTTTTAATAAATTAGATAGAACAATAATTTCACTGTCATCTCACAATATTTTTAATATCAAAAGTGACATAAACAAAAGTAGGTAAAGAAAATAATCCACCTGAGATTATGACGTTTCTATCTCCGCGACCCAATAAAATAATAACATAGTGGACTATACGTAAACGTTTTATCGCCTATAAGACCTCCATTCCTTTTATTATGTCGGTTTATGATACAAATATTGTTCTTTTAATTTTTTACAACTAATCCGAGTCGCGTACTGCAATTGAACCACTATTTTAAATAAATTTTATTTTTCATTTTGACATGATAACGTCTTATAATTAATAATTAAAAAAATATTTTTATTACTTTGCTCTGGTGACAAGGCAAAGCATGGCATTAAGTTTTGCCACTCAGCACACAATGCTTCGACTGCGGCGGAAAGGGGGGAAAGAAATGTAATTTTTTAACACTAGTTACGTGAAAAAAAAATGATAGACTAACACCTAATATTATCAGTCACAACATAGAAATATATATACAATAGAAATGTACATAAATAATTAAAATATAGTACAAAAACATGATTTATTTTAAAATAAAATATAAAATAACAAATAATAGTTAATTAGTATTACACAAAACGAGCGACTAAATTGAAATTAGCTTTTTACAATCACTAAACTCAAAGAGATAAATTTGAAATAATACAGAAAATATTCTAACTTGTTAAGCAAAGGCAAATGAAATACAAGGGTTGCTTTTAGCTCAGTTACAACTATACTAAAGCTGTCGCAAAAACCTTATCTTGTTGCTGTGCTACACAGGCTATATTATAGTAATGTTTTTTCTCGCTTTCATGGTTAGATTTAACCAAGCTATTACCTATTTAATTTGATTTAATATAGGATATATTCACACAATTCTATTCATTGTTTGTGAGAAAAAAGAAAAAAAGGGTGGCGTGGAGTGGAGTTCAACATGTAAAGTTTTAAAAATTTTGTGGAAATTCGGGAACGGAGTGTCTGGACACTTAGACTTCTGCTTATCCTGCTACGCGAGATAGAAACATGTTGCTTTTTACTTCCTTTCCCCTTTTAATAACAAGTTGAAAGTTCATATGACGTTAGCATGAAAAATACTAAATACCTATTATTTAGTATTTTTCATGCTAACGTTAAGATCAATTCTTAATGCTTGATAATTTTGAAGTAAATTAGAAGACCATACCACCATGATGACTTTGTTATTTATTATTAAATAAAAATATATTTATCATCCTGGCACTAGGCAACCCCCGATTAAATTATAATGATTATTAAACCGTTGGTTGTGGATTATTATAGCATTCTTTTGATCTACCACACCTTCAGAAAGTAATCTGAGTGATGCCAAGGAACAGCTATGTCAGACAATCAAGCTTTTGTCCCTCCCAAAAAGTGCTTACCCCAAGCCTAATCTTGCAATGGCCAACACAGGAGTAACATATAAGAAAAATCGTGTTAAAATGACGATACGCTCTGAAAGGTCACACAACCCACCTCCTGCACTAACAGAAGGTAAGAGACTAAGACTAAGACATTGGACAACTCAGTCATCGTGGCTAAACACTGACAAAACAGAATCTAAATTTTCCAATCTTTGACACGAAGAAGGAGAACAAGCAGAACTTACATGCTAAACATATACAGTCGGCATGAAAATCTCCTCTTCCTTGATGTTGATTCAAAATCTAAAGTGCAGTTGCTATTATATTTTTTAAATTTAAATCTTAATTTAATAAAATCACAGATCCCACAATGTAATTAATTTATTCGTCCTACGCCACATAAGTTATGAGCAAAATAGTTAGCCAATTATTTTCATTTTAAAGTAGTTTAGAATTTGATGGTATATTTTAATCTTAAATAGAAATTTTAATTTTTGTTAGTTGTTTGAATTTTATTTTATGAGTTAAAATTTTAAGCTAAAAAGTTCTTATTTGAAGGATAAAAATATTACATAATTTAGAGTGAAAAATATGTAGATAGCAGACAAATGAAAAACTTGAACAAAACAGTTACTGTAAATCATTTTTTAATTATTTCCAAAAAAAGTGAATTAAGACAAAGATAATTTTAATTAGCAGCATTTTTTTATTACCGAGGAAAAAGGTTATCTCTTCAAATGGACGTTTCAGATCAGAGCTTTAACGACGCCTCTAACGATTGGGGCGCGGAACTCAATTATGCCAATAAAATAAAATGTTATATACTTTGTGCTGTGTATTCCTAAGTAGTCTCGGTTCTTTGTAAGCAACAATAAAAAATGACTGGTGAAAAAAAAGAATAGATTTTTTATCTTTTGTATATGTATATTATTTAATTGTTAGATTACGGCTAAATATATAAATGTTTTTTTTTTATTCTAGATTAAATAATAATGATGATGTAATAGAGCATTAAAATAAATAAATATACAAAAATCAAAATATTATTATAACCAATATCCATCTACCCATATCATATGTCTCATTTAAAAGTAGAAATGAAAGTAGGAAAAAACATTGTTAGGACTTCAATCTCCGTGCTAAAAGTGTGTTAAAGACACAATTCTAATTTATAATATAAAAAACAGTCATGAGCGAGTAGGGCTAAGGTTCCGAGGCATAGTTATGTGTACATGTACATATATGTTTATGTAGGTCCATGAAATATTTAATATTAAATATTTCATGGACTTATATAAACATATATAATTTAAATATTTAATGTTTCATTTCATCGCTCTGGTAATAAGGCAATAAGCACGGCGTTGATTTCCACCACTCAACACGAAATGCCTTAAATTAAACACGGTACAAAAACACGGTACAACGAGTATTTAATAAGAACGGAGCGTCTTAACAAGTGCTCGATATTCCTCTGCTTACCCTGCTATGTGCGAGATACAGCGTAAGGCTAGAAATACGTGCCACTCACCTAAAAAATAGAAAATAATTAATTCCTCCGAGGGAGAATCAAACCTACAACCATAGAGCTTACAATCATGCTACGTTGTGACGGTTTCCTCTTACCATAATGAAACACCCTACTTGACGTGTAAGATACTTTCATAACCCAGATTACTAGAATATTCCGAATTGAGCAAATAAAGTGGAAACGTAATTGTCCTCTTTATCCTGAAATCTTCTTCTAAGGCACGTTTGCTATTATACTGTTCTATCGTATATACGTTCTCAAGCACCTATCTTGTAACTATGTTGATTTTACTAGGTAATCATGAAGTCATTTTTTACAGGTTTACACTGTATCCCGCACATGGCAGTTTAGGAAGAAGGAGCTGGACAACCTAGCGTTAAAACACGCCACTTTCTGCCAAATTTAATGCATTCCGTATTGAGTGTCGAAACTCAACGCCCCCCTTATCAGCACAGCGAAGAAATGAATATGTTAAATATTACATATAGGGATTAAATTTACAATTTGTCGCTTTTACAGTTACGCGCTTGCCTGCGCCATAATTTTTTTTTATATATTAATGAGTTCAGCCACTTAACACGCCGTTTTCGCTTAAGTATCAAGCGAAAATTGCGTGTTAAGTGGCTGGCAAGGAAAGGAACGAAATATCCTCTCACTAGGTTTACAAACCCTCGGCCTACCCTGCCAAGTTCGGCGTACTACCTGCCCTAATGTACAAAACAATATAACATTCTCAAGACAACAATGAAATAAAAAAGCGGAAAGTTCAAATAAAAAGCAGAATAAAATACGTATGGTATATATATAAGATTTCCCTTTTTGTTTCTTTCATTTATTTGTTGTTAGTTCTTACTTCGTGCCAAATTTTTAAGTTGTAGATTAATGGAAAATACCCGATAGGTTTCGATTTTTCAGCGAATTTCATACAAACTACAACTATAACGAAGTATAATTCTTTATGGCTTTCCTATTGATAAATTATTTACCATCGAATTATTAAGATCAGACCTTAATACATCATAAAATATTCAAAGACAATGATGAAATATATAATATTACTAACGACCCAATTACTTATTTGCTAATCTGAATTGAGTAATTCAGATCTTGTTTTTGTCATAATATATTTATTCATTATTATTTCAAAGGCTATACATTAAAAACCTTAAGTTTACTAATACAATTTCATTTCATATGATTTGATAGAGTAGTAATAATATAGACTCTTACAAATAAATTAAAAGATAGAGTTTATTAGCTTGAACATGCTAATATCAGAAACTCGGGCTTGACTTGGAAAATTAAAAAAAAAATATCCTAAAAAATAATCTTTATGTACAAAATTAAACTCCTGACACTTGCAGTAACTATGTTTCACACAATTCATTTCATTTAATCTTAGGGATTGAATACCACAAAATTTCGTCTAAGGCAGCAAGTACGTCCTAAAAAAGAATTCCTATGCAAAATTTGTAACTAGGAGTTACACTTAGCACTAGTAGTAATGAAGTTTTACAAAAACTATCAACCCCACAACCCCTTAGGAATCGGACCGGAATCCACAAAATCAAAGTATCAAAGTAACAAAATGATCAAATGATGATTGGTAGATGTCTTTTTATTAAGCAGACCGAAAACCACACACACTTATCAAGTATATTTAATGACACAAATACGCTAACATATTTTCACGAACTAGTATGTCTATAATTTTATCTATGATTTTATTTAATATCATTTAAATATAGAGCCAAACGGTCACTATTAGCTTAGTACAACATTTTAAATTTTAAATCTGGTGGAACTCTGATAAAATTAATTAAAAGCAGAGAATTTCTTTTGAGCCCTAATTAGTGTAATTCAGTTCAAATTACACTGTATTATTCTTCAAAAAGATGCGCTCTCAAGATGAGCTTTGCTTGTGGCGGAAATATTGTAGCGAAATAAAGTAAAAATGTTTTGCATTCTTAAAACACTTATAACAGGGAAACAAATTAATATCTGTGTTATACTTTATATTTAATGTCATTTGTGTTTTCTACCTATAATGCAACTGTAGGTAAGTCGTTATACATAATACATTTTTTAAATAAAACAAATTTAATCGGATAAATCGCGTATTTAATTAACAATTTAATTTAAAACATGTTTTGAAAACTCGGCGTAGTGAATACTTTGCTATAGTCTCTTCTCTCTTTCTCACTTTCTGCCGTTGTGGCATTGCGTGTTGAGTAGGGAAACTCAACGCCATGCTTTGCCCTGTTACCAGAGCGAAAAAGAAAAATATTAAATATTTCACATAAAAAAAATAAATATTTCACTTCCTCGAGTGGAGATCGAACCTGTGGGTTCGATCGACCGTTCGTTCGACCTATCGTTTTTGCAGTCACATGCTTGGGCCTCAAAACATAAAAGTATTAAGATCAAAGTGAAATTAAATTTATATAAAATGGATTGGAAAAGCATTAATGATCGGCCTATAATAATTGTTCAGCGGAAATAATATCTAGGGGATATTTAGCTTGAAACGAATTTTTTCAGTCACCACCGTATTCAAAGGGTTGAGATATTTTTAATAAGACCCTGTCAAGAAAATCCAGATGGCCCGAATGGATCTTTTGATTATAATAAATGCAATGTAATTGGATATTTTTATAAATTCTCTAATGGCATTTCCATTTTGTTTATGACCCTTTTAAGCTCTATTTGATGTATTTTATGTAATTACGTATAGATAAGGCATTATAAATATAATTTATTTTAATTTTTAGACACCTCGAATAATTAAAAAACTTCAAGCTTTTTTATAAGTAAAATAAACTGTTTTTACTTTTAGAAAATTTATTTTGTGTACTAAATATTTTATTTCTAATTTAAAAATTACTTTCATACGTGCAACTATACTATATATGTGGTTCACAACAAATGAAATCTATGAACTTTGCCTTTTTTTAATTGACTGAGCAGCCGGTAGAAGTCCTTCATGATGAGGAGATTAATGTCTGATGCTACCAATTATAATATTTGAAGCTTAAAGTGTCAGCTCGATATATCGTAATTGGTTAAATTATAACAAATTAAGTATATCTACCTACTTTTATTTTCCTTTACTAAAAGTGCCACGCTGCGCCACATTTTAAGTTTTTGCAATAAATAAATAATGAGACCGATCGTGGCGCAGCGGCACAAGCGTGTGACTGTTCAACCGACAGATTCTGGGTTCGATCCCCAGTCGAGGAAATGAAATATTTAATATTTTCAACTTAAATATTTAATGTTTCATTTTTTCACTCTGGTAATAAGGCAAAGCGCGGCGTTGAGTTCCGTCACTCAACACGCAATGCCTCAAATTTGGCGGAAAGTGGGGAACGAAAGTGGAACGGAGTATCTTAACACTAGGTTCCCGGGTTCCCTTTCTTCCCACCCTACATTGTGCAGGATATAGCGAGAAGCTAAAGTAAAAAAAAAAGCAAATAAAACTGAGTCACTAATCCAAGAACGTCACTCCTATGCTTATTTGAAAGGGTATTGGGAGGCGTCGAACGCTGTTCTTCTGTTTTCCTAGTTCTTATGCTTAGCGAATATTTTTTTCAGATTTGTAAAGTTAAATAAAGTATAATGGAAATAATAATATACAGTATCTCAATAATATGAATGTACATCAGACTTGTCGTGTCGTAGTACCGCAAAAACATGACTGTTAATGCGGCAGGTTGTGTGTTCGATGTGAAATATTATATCGGATATGAAATATTTTAAATTTCCACTTTATCGTTCGTATGGAAAATACAAACGAGCGTACGGGTCACCTGATGATAAGTGATCACCGCCGCCCACGGCCCCGTGTAACACCAGAGGAGCTACAGGAGCGTTGTCGGTCTGTAAGGTGAATGGGCACCGGGGCCCGGCATTGCCCAATGACAACGTGACTCTCCCACTCGTACTTTAGTTGCCTCTTACGACACCATTAGTACCAGGGTGATCTTATTCTAAGCCGGAATCACACGGTGAAATACTGAAAATATTACTTAATGAATCAATGTCGATTAAAACAACAAGAGCCAAATATCGCAACACGATGCAAACAGCAAAAGTGATGCATATATGCTCATAATTTTGCTGTATTGTGTATGTATGATTTTGATATACAATGAATTTCAATTACATTTCATATTTAATAAAACAAGAGAAAACTACTATCTAATATTAGAATGTCATATAAACATTTAAATAATTAGTAGATTTAGTAGATAATTAGTAGGTTTTTAAATTTAGTAATTAGTAGATTGTTTCACCAAAGTAGTACGTACATACGTACGTAGAAGATTGCCTTTCGTTTCTGCTTACATACACTCGTATAACGATCTTTATTTAAGGTTTAATCTAGAACGTGACAAAAAAATTTATAAAGTTTTCTTTTCAGTGCAACGTGCCACTGCAAGGATTTTAATTTTAAATCAACCGTTTTCACTTAAATACTTTACACCAGTGATACAGGACCACGTTCTTATCAATTTTAATAAACATCAGATTATTAAAACTACACGGAAACGAGAACATTCCCAGGATATACATGATTTCCACTTTATCTACCCTAGCAAGAAAAGTACAAAGCGTGAAGCAAAAAAGACTCCGTAATACTTATTGCTCCGTAATATTTATTGAACTTAAAAACAGGCGACAGAAAACTCTATCAAATCGTATCATAGCTATTTAAATTAAATTTTAATAATGGTGACCAAGTTTTTATAAATACACTTTTACTAAACTTGGACACCTACAGGCAGCAATCCTACTAACTAATACTGGTTCTAATTGAAGCTCTAAATTACATAATGTTAATAATTTTGATGTAACTTAGTACCAGAGTACCTCCCGACACTCTCAATATTTCATTATGTATGAATGATCTCTTTAGTGTTCATTCACATTAAATAACATATAATTTCAATATTAACTATGAATACAAATAATAAAAAAAGATAAATACTTAATTATAAAACTGATCAACAACATTGTACGAGCGGGTACACTAGGATGTATGACTAGGTTATTCTAAAATTCACTTTAGCGGCGACTACTGAAATTGCGTTTTAAATTGAACTATAACAGAAATGCTACTATAGTTGTACAACTGTGAAAAGACTTTTAAAATAACAAGGGAATGTATGTATTAAAACTAATGTATTGGTTAAGCGGGAATATCCAAAACCACAACCGGGAGCTACTATTAATATTAAATTAGTCAGACTTTTAAAAATAAAATTTTAAAATTATAACTTTTAAGTATAAAAAGTGTAATATTATGACTATAACTTTAATTTGAAATCCAAGCTTTTATGATACTAGAACCATGAAGCTGGATTGCATCAATAATATGAAAAGCCATTGAATGGATACTCTCTTTTATATCGAGTACAATACTAATAGTTAATACATTGTTAATATATATTCTACTAGCTGTTACCCGCGACTTCGTCCGCGTTCACTATTTTGGTCATAAAAGAATATATGCTGTCGCGGAGTTTTATTTAGAACTATTTAAGATAAATAATCCTACAGTCATCTACCTATAATTATC
>DWMZ01002094.1:0-14722 GCA_018249855.1 Eueides tales michaeli | reverse complement strand
ATTTATTACGGAATTTTATTACAAAAAACGTGATGGACTCAAATATTAATTTAAGTCATACAAATTAATTGGAATTCGAATGTGAATCGTGTCATTTCAATTTTAATTGTTTTGCAAATTATTAATTATAATTAATTGATATTAAATTTTATTATACATTGTGACTAAACGTTACTTTGTACTTAGTTATACACGTGACTATGCATTTTAGCACTTCGGGTCCATTTGTGGGTTCGATTCCCACTCGATGAAATTTTTCGCTCTAGCACTGACGTAAAAGGTGGCGCAAAGCCACAATTGAAGAAAGCGGAGTGTCTTAGCACTACTTCTCTTATTTTCTATTAGTCATGCACGGAATATATCGTAACAAAATTAGACATTAAACAGAGAAAAATTAAATAATAAGACACTCTAAGATTATTTTATGACTGTGTGTGTGTTGTATGGATCTCAATAATCAAAAGCTAATTTTCTATATTTATATATAAGAGAAAAAAAAATGTCACTATATATATATATATATATATATATATATATATATATATATATATATATATATATATATATATATATATATATATATATATATATATATATATATATATAAATCATATCTCTCTTAACTACACATAAATAATTATTTTCACTAATTTTAAAGTGTTAATCCACACTTAAGAAACCACATTTATTTAGTAAACCCATAAAAATTTGAACCGTCCACTCCAAGAGGGTGTGGGTTCAAATAGCGCTGCATTCCATGTTTTATACGTTTTCTAAAAAAGTATTAGTGATTAATTTTTTTTTTAATTTTCATGAACTATATAGGTGATCCCATATAAATCGTGTATTCTGATTTTTTTTTTGTAACTTCACACTGTGTTCCGTACATAACTGGTATAATTTGTAACGGAGCAACTCAAAGATAGATATTATGTGTGTAGCTTTATTTTGTTTTTTTTTTAGCTTCACGCTGTAACCCGTACTGGGTAGGCAGAGGGAACCCGGGAACCTAGTGTTAAGACACTCCGTTCGCCAGTTTCCACCGAATTAAATATTACATTTCCTCGACTGGAGATCGAACCCAGAACCTGTCGGTTACAGTCACTTGCATGTGCCGCTGAGCCACGACAGGCCTTAATGGTGATCTACTATTTGTGGTTAATAGCGTACATTTAACAAAAGTAAAATAGTTGAAAATTTGGACACATACCTGTCCCTCATGGCTTGTCGTGCGCAGGACGGGTTGTGACTATATTTAATATTTTAATTTCTCCGCTCTAGTGACAAGTAGAGATGGGAACGGAGTGTCTTAACACTAGATTCCCGAATTCCCTCTGCCTACCCTGTCATGTGCGGGATACAACGTGAAGCTAAAAAAACAGAAAACATTCTATATGAAATAGAAAATATTAGATATTTAAATATTGAAAAATTCATACAATTTCACACGAGCTACATACAATTAATTCCTTTTTGTAATTTTTAATTATATTACAGATGTAAAATCATAATTTAACGTAAAATAAGTAATTTCTTGCTAATTTTCATATATTTTAATACAACCAGTTCACTTTTCTATGAACAATATTGTTAGTTTAAATGAGAAAATGTCTATATATAAATAAATTCTCAGGCCCTACGTCGCCCTTGACAGGTTGCAGACGTCAGATACAATCGCCAATAATGAATTCGTATCTAACACGATGTAGAGGATGTGACATTAAAATAATTCATGGTCACCCATCCTGTTAATAGTATAACTCTACCTTGCTTTACTAAAACTACCTACCTACCTTATATATATATATATATATATATATATATATATATATATATATATATATATATATATATAACAAACTCCATCTATAATATTGAAATAGATTGTTTTGCCACTTCAGTATTAACCTGTGCATGTGGAGGGAACCTGGAAACTTAAAACTGTTCTCTATTTTCCGTCGAATTCAGAAATTACGTGTTAAGTGGCGAAACTCTGCGCTTAATCTAGTTGCCAAAATGAACAAATGGAAAATATTAAATATTTTATTTCCTCAAGCGGGAACAGAATCCATCCAGTCTTTGTCACCTAACTGATCTCAATAGTATAGATTAATTATTTACTAATAAACATGTAGTTGTTTTTTTTTAATAACGTTTTTTTTTTAATTCTCATAATGATTTTAATCTCTTGTAAGTAGAGTGGGAAAATATATATATATTTTTATTGTGTATTTATTTATTTTTTTATTGTTTTATTACCAAAAAGCAGTAAAATATAAACAATTATATAACTTTAACACTATATTTTTCTCGTAACATCAAATTAGACGGAAAGCGAGGTACGGAAGTGGAACGGAGAGTCTTAACACTAGGTTCCCAGGTTCCCTCTACTTACCCTGCCTGTCTGAAGCCATGCTAATCAAAATATAGACTCAAATAAAACTCCAGTTTTCGGTGAATGTAGCAACATAATGCAGACCGAGCTATTGTGCGGAGCGTGGGATTGTTACGAAAGGAACGAAGTTGCCTTTGTCTGTGATCAGACGGTTATTTAAGTCTAGAGTTTGTTTATTATTACATATTAATATGAATATCTTGAGCGTTTTTGAATCAATCGAGGTCTGTCGTGGCGCAGGGGTGTAAACGTGTGACTGTAAACAGGTTGTGGGTTTGATCCCCGGGGTAATGAAATCTTGAATATTTTTTGGCATTGGAAACAAGGCAAAGCACGGCGTTCAAGTCCGCCACTCCACACGCAATGCCTCAAATTCACGGAAAGTGGGCAACTGAACGGAGTGTCTTAACACTAGGTTCCCAATTTCACCCAGACTACCCTGCCAAGTGTAAGGGATACAGTGCAAAGTTGAAAAAGAGTAATATTAAAATGATTAGAATTTGATGGAAAAATTTGCAACGCTATCATAAAAATGACCGGTCTCTCTGAGAATTTGTCTGTTGCTCCGTAGGTCCTAAGTGATTAAAACTATTTGGGTGTTGGTTTTTATAATTAATAGCCTTTTAAATAAAACAATTTTAACCGGATTAATTGCTTATATTGAATTTTAAACATTTTTAGGAAACCCGACATTTCGAACGCTTTACAGTAGTCCATGGTCACGGGTAGACACAGACTACTGTAAAGTGTTCGAAACGTCGGGTTTCCTAAAAAATGTTTAGAATTCAATATACGCGATTGATCCGGCTAAAATTGTTTTATTTAAAATGTGTAAAATGTGTGCCTCAAGGTATTGAGTATATCTATTGATAATTTTTACTTCAAGTGGAATTTGAACCTGTTACTACCACGAATCTCTTCACCATTAGCTCCCAACACTGCAATGTATAAAAAATGCTTTAAATAACTTGCCATTATAATAATTTATATAAACAAATTGCTATAATTGAGCCCTGTTGTGGCGCACGCTTATGCCCGTAAGCGTGCCACTGAAAATATGTCACTAGAAGTGACCCCAGTGGGTTTGATCCCCATTTCATTAAGTAAAATAAAATGTAATGTTTCCGTTTTCTTGCACTAATAACGTGGCGACGCGCGGTATTAAGATTCGTTTGTCTTATCAATAGGTTCCCAAGTTCCCTCCACGTTCCCTGCTACGTGCGGGATACAGCGCGAAGCTATAATATAGATTTTTAAAAATAAATACTTCCATATATAAACTTTACGTCATTTCCGTTCCATTATTCAATTTTCAATTTAGTTAGTGGTTAGGTGGCGGAACTCGTCGCGTTTTGTCTATACTTATATTAAAAAATACATTCTTCAACTGAGAATCGAATTCACAACGATCGTATACACGCTACCACTCACATAGTCATACCATAACTGATTTATATTACAAATGAACCGGCTAATTATCACTTTTTGCAACCTTTTGACTGTTTGGTAAGCGTAACAAAAAATATTTAAGTTTTGTAGCATTTGCAATGATCTATGATTAAAGTTACAGCGATTAGAGCTTTTTACTGTAGATGAGACTTAATTAAGCTTTTTACATATTATACGTTGGCGCCATGTTGGAAAATGTCAGGGGGGATCATTCGATTTGGATATACTTCTCTTTTTCAGGTTCACGTTGTATGTGCACGTGGCAGGGTAGGCAGAGGGAACTTGGGAACCTAGGGTTAAGACTCTACGTTCCGTTAGAGTTTTAGACGTTGAGTTGCGGAGCTCAACGCTGAACTTTACCTTGTTTCTAAATAATAAATTTAATTTTTTAATTTAAATCTTCAAATATAAAATAATTTTTAAACGTTTTATAAATAACTTCAATGCAAACATCTTCGATACCATATTTTATCAAATGTATACATGATACCTGTATATTCAATATGCCAAATTCGTGAACACACTAAGGTCACAGTAGTGCACGTGTTAATTGGTCTAGACTTAAGTATAGCCTCAGGTCTTGAAAGATGAAAGTCATAACTACTATTTTTTTTCAAAATCATTATGAGCGGAGGAACTCAACACCGTTTACAATACATTACTCAGCTTCACGCAGTATCCCGCACATGGTAACGTAGGCAGAGGGAACTTGGGAACCAAGTGTTGAGACACTCCGTTCCGTTAGTACATAAATATTAACAAAACCGCTCAATAGCTATGTACGTGGTTCACTAACATAGTAATTCAAAAGGAAAAATGTATTAGAAAAAAAATAGAAAAAAAACCCAAGTATATAAATTATATTAGTGAAAGGACGAATTACTAATATATATATAACAAGATTTTTTAGTTGATGCCTGTCGCGGGACAGGGGTATAAGCATGCAACTGTAAGCTCGAGGAAATAAAATCTCTCATATTCTAATTTTCGTCGCTCTGGCAACAAGCCGTGGCGTAGAATTCCGCCACTCAACACGCAATTCTTACAATTCGGCAGAAAATGGAGAATGGAACGGAGTGTCTTAACACTAGGTTCGCCAATTCCCCTAACGTGCGATGTGCAGAAGTAGAACAGCGTGAATCTAAAATATATATAATTGAATAATATTTATTTGGTATGTCGTGCGTTGAATAAAAATAAAATTTAATAATGCAAAATTAATCACATTGTTTACAAGAAAAGGTTAATATCTATTAAAGTTATTGATTGGATGTAAATAATAATTGGCTCTAATGGTAAGAATTGGCTACGACACTATATACACTAAGTGTCGAGAGTAAGAATCGAGTGTCTCTATATGAAAATGACTGTAATTGCAAAATTAATATGGTATGTGACATTTAGCGTTGCTTAAGCTGCTCTATCAACACGTTGTGCCCAAGTGTCTAGTCCCCCCACATATGATACACTCGGTGTATACATCGAGTGTCTCTATATCGACATCAGTGTCTGTTATTGTAAAATAAATATGTTCTGATATTTAACGTTGCCTAAGCTGCTCTATCAATACGCTGTGTCCAAGTGTCTGGTGTATTTGAGAAGATTTCGAGCTGGTTTGACATTTTAAATACACTCCGTACACAATAAAAACATTGTATTTATCCGTCTACGTGTTAAGAATTTAGACACAATTTCTTTACAGTTACAAATTTAATTTAATTATCGTAAATTTTAGTTTCACGTCCACCCCTTATGCTAATAAGGAAAATATGAAATGGGAACCTGGGAACCCAGTGTTAAGACACTCCACTCCCATTAATACACTATCGTATCTCACTTTCCGCCCAATTAAGGAATTGCGTGTTGGGTGGTGGGTCTCAATCCGTGGCTGTGTCACGCATGATAGGTACTAAAGCAAAGAAAATGAAAATATGAAACAATTTACTACCTCGAGTGGGAACTGAACCACAACCTCTCGCGCTTATCTACGCACTGCGCCACTGGTATCAAAATATTATTAAAGATATATATACTCTACTAAATGCAAATCGATTCGAACATATAACCATTGCGTACATTAAAACAAGTTTTAACTGCGCTATAAAAAATATTAAAATTCAATGCGTTATGCCAAAATTATGCGTGCAGTAATTAATTACAGCTATAACTATCACCTTTTAGAATAATATTTTTTTGCTGTTAACGAGACTTACTGATATATGAATATTTATATATATATATATATATATAATGATGTTGGGTAGTGCATGATAACCGAACTATGTTAATACTAGCTTTAACTACACTGCACAGCCAGCATCCTACTGTGTCGAACGCTGTAATTAATCATATAGGTTCCTTGGGAAGTATAGGGAACCTAAGAATTTTTAGAAACTTCCACAGGAACAAGAAAAAATATTTTTTTACCTAATTATAAAAAAAATCCTAAAATAGCTTACACATTCAAAGTATGAAATATAAATAAACAACTGCACTATACCTGCCTGTACCATTAGTTTAACGATCGACCATAACATTTAATGTACGCAAGTGGTTTTGTATCGGTTAAATATATTTATCTATATACATTATAATGCCCTTGTGGCTCAGTGGTACTGTTTCTCTGTAAATGCGATGGTTATAGTTTCGACTCCTACTCTACTCAGCTTCACGCTGTATCCCGCATATAGAGGGATAGGCGAAGGGAAGTTCATAAGACATTCCATACCTCATGCTTAATCAAAGTTTTACAAAGTTTTACTTAGAATTAATTATTTTCATTTTTCTGCTCATAAGATAGATCGGTGTTGATTTTTGATACTCAACACGCAATCTCAAAAACAAATTGAGTGTTGTGGGTAACGGAGTGTCTTATACTAGGTTCCCAGGTTCCAGGTATGTGATATTTAGCGTTGCTTAATCTGCTCTATCCACACATTGTGCCCAAGTGTCTAGTGTCTCCACATATGATACACTCAATGTATACATCGAGTGTCTCTATATCGACATCAGTGTCTGTTATTGTAAAATTAATATGTTCTGATATTTAACGTTGCCTAAGCTGCTCTATTAACACGTTGTGATCAAGTGTCTGGTGTATTTGAGAAGATTTCGATGTTCTCAGGTTCCATCTATTTTACCTGTTATGTGCAACATACATAAATCTATTTAATTTATATATATTTACGTATTTCCTATATTTTATAAGGATTTTTGGTTTAGTAATTACAAAGTTTTTAATATTTTTAAAATAATATATTGTTATTTTTTATTTCTTTCAGATTTACTTAACATGAACTCATCAGCAAAACAGGTATATATATAGATATTATTATTTTTTTCATAACCTTAAATTTAATTTAAAAGCTATTATTATAACATAATCTGTAGACGGTTGATATATTGACACTAATCTATATGCAATATGTAAAAATAATGATTTTTGACTTTTTTATCTATTTGACTGTATCTATAGGCCTGTCGTGGCGCAGCGGCATGAGCGTGTGACTGTAACCGACAGGTTCTGGGTGCGATCCCCAGTCGAGGAAATGAAATATTTAATATTTTCAATTTAAATATTTAATGTTTCATTTCTACGCTCTGGTAATAAGGCAAGCGCGACGTTGAGTTCCGCCACTCAACACGCAATGCACCAAATTCGGCGGAAAGCGAAAAAACAGTCTTAACACTAGGTTCCCAGGTTCCCTCTGCCTACCCTGCCTTGTGCAGGATACAGCGTGAAGCTAAAAAAAAAGTCTATTTGTGCGCTCGTACACGCTAATCTGAAAAACGACAAACCAGACTTAAATCCAGTTTTCACCTAGTATATTTTGGCATTGTTACACCAACATTTAATGTTTGTCTTTTTTAAATCGGTTAAAAAAAATTACATCAATTAAAATATGAGTCCGACAAAATGGCTACAAGTTTTTTTGATTGTAGTCGGAAATTTTATTGTCAATGGCTATAATTTTAGTTTTCAATGTTGTCTTAAAAGTGATAATGTTATTGTCAGATCTAGAAAATGATTAAGATTAGTGAATATAATAGTGTAATTCAAGCGGGCGAAGCCGTAGTCCGTTTCACCAGTTAAATAAATGCATACAGAAAGACCTTTTACATTTCCCTTGTATTGAAAAGTGTAAATATCTCTTTTATATTAGTTATTGAACGAGGTTAGTGTAGGTTCATTTCTACCAAGAAAAAATAATTAAACTGACAACAAAGAAATTTTACACTCTGCCCTATCCGGATGACACGTGTTATCCCGCATAGCCTATTCTAATGTGCAGGAAACGACGTGAAATTAAAAAATATATAGAAACTAAGTTATATAAAACTATATAATACCAGGTTCCCAGGTTCCTTCAGGTTACCGTGCCATGTGCGCGATACAGTGTGAGGTTAAATATACTTCAATACCAATATAATAATAGAAACTATAAATATGTGGAACTGAGTGTCATACCACTAGATTTTAAAATATATTTTTAAAATAATATATTTTTAATTATTTTTTTAAAAATTTTAATATATTTTAAAAATACATATTTTTTACTGTATCAGTAAAAAATATATATTTTAATACTAAAATTAACTTACAAGTAGACGCAGCTGAAGCGTATCTAATGTAAGTAATTCGAGTGTCATCAAGATATTGCGTACGCGTGATGTACCGTAATAATATCGATGTTGTCACACTCTGGAAATGATGTACGAAATATTGCAATTTTACTATTAAATATATCAAATGGTGGATTCTTGTTTCATATAAAGGTTTTTTTTTGTTTATTAGTAATATTAAGTATGAAGTGGTAAAACGTAAACAACACGCAAAGCCTCAAATTCGGTGGAAAGTGGGGAACTGAAGTGGAACGGAGTATCTTAACACTAGGTTCCCGGGTTCCCTCTGCCTATTCTGCCTCTGATAACATAGTGATGGGTTTCGTTGAGTTCCAGCACTCAACACGCAAAAGCCTCTAATTCGGTGAAAAGTGAGGCACGGAACGGAGTGTCATAACACTAGGTTATACAGCATCAGAATGAAATAAAAAAATAATTATTAAATATAAGGGTTTGTAAGTGTAATAGTTAATGACATTCACTAGGCAAAAAAACGTGAATTCACTTCTGTACTACCACCTTAATGTTTTTGAGTGCTTTTTTCCTTTAAAGTATAAACATTATTTATATATCATTTATTTTATTTCGAAGAAAAATAAAAAATAAAATAAAATATTAAACTGTGAAATATAAAATATATATACAAATTAAAATTTTAATATTTAAATTCAAAATAAGAAGTTACAAGCTTCATTTTTCGAACGTTAAACAATTTACCATCAGTTCACTAAAATTACTGCCTCAACCCTGAGAAGACATGAGAAGACATGTTGATTTTTTTAATCAAATATTCACATCATATCATTTATTGATACAATAAAGCTGGCACCTGCCAGCCTGGAGCAAGCATTTTATTCCCAAGGCGCGTGATCATTTAAAAAATAACTAATTTACTAATCAACACTTCACAGATAAAAAATATTTACCTAATCCTTCCACTCCATCGCCTTTTGCCTAACCAGGTCAAAAAAAAAATAATTAACAAGCGTAAGCTGGAATCAAATATACTATCACCAGAGTATTCAGTACACACGATAAATTTCAATATTAATCTCTTTTCTAACACAATTAATCAATTTATGATGATTGATTTTACATAACATTTCTTTTTCTGATTTATAGATGGACAACACTATTAGCTTGACTAGTGTAGTATCATCCAATTAATAAAATAATAATTAATTATTCCCATCACTATTAAATATTAATATGTTGAAAAAGTTTTATTGCCATAATAAATAAACGTCAAATTAGAAACCATATTAGTTTTATTTATGTACTTTTATATGATTTTGAAATGATTTTTTTTTCATATGGCTATATTGAGTAAGCATTTTTTTTTTGTTTTTGATATGTTTAAAGTATTATATTAAGCCAGTGACAGATGTATAATGTATATAAATTAGAAATATGTCGTGGCGCAGCGGCACAAGCGTGTGGCTGTAACCGACAGGTTCTGGGTTCGATCCCCAGTCGAGGAAATGAATTATTTAATATTTTCAATTTAAACATTTAATGTTTCATTTCTTCGCTCTGATAATAAGGCAAAGCGCGCCGTTGAGTTCCGCCACTCACACACAATGCCTCAAATTCGGCGGAAAGTGGGGAACTGAAGTAGAACGGAGTGTCTTTACACTAGGTTCCCGGGTTCCCTCTGCCTATGCTGCCTTGTGCGGGATACAGCGTGAAGCTAAAAAAAAATAAAAAAAATCATTCAAAAACATTTGAAATTACTATATGTAAGAACAATAAGTTGCGTAGTTGACAGGTACATAAATTAGAAATACAGTTTAGTCGGTTTATTTTTACAAAGAGAGTTGTTGACTTCCGCCTGCTGTCACGTATAAGTGGTGTAAAATTAAAGTGAGAACTGGAACTGTCTTGATAGGATGGAGTGTTTCGACACTAGATTCTCAAATTTCCTATGAATACCCAGCTACGTGGATCAGCCAAAAATGAGAAAGATAACCTCAACGCAGTTAACTTCTGTACGGCCACGACTTGCCTACCGTGCTGTATTAAAATGTAGAATGGCCTTATGGGTATGTTGTTTTCTTCTGTCTACATTCTGAAATATAGAAGTTGAAAAAAAATAGTATGATTGATTTACGCGATTGTTATGCATTTTAAATGAAATCTTTGAATTAAAAAAAATCACATTTTAAGATCATGTCCAACTTTAAAGTCAGTACAATTATTATGAAATTCACTGAATGTATATATTTTGTCATAACATTTTTAATATTTTTGTTATTAATAAGTATATACAATTATAATTAACGTGAGAATAACCTTTAAGTATATATAATTTTAAATGAAATAATTTTAGTTATAAACATTTTTGGAAATCCGACTTTTCGAACACTTTACGGGTAGTCTACCCGTGACCACGGACTACTGTAAAGTGTTCGAAACGTCGGGTTTTCAAAAATGTTAATCAATCAATATACGCGATTAATGCGATTAGCGAATATTTTTCATTTAAAATCATATATATATATATATATATATATATATATATATATATATATATATATATATATATATATATATATATATATATATATATATATATATATATATATATATTTAAAGGTTATTCTCAAGTTAATTGTAATTGTATATACTTATTAATAATAAAAATATTAAAAATGTTATGACAAAATATATGTATACAGTGAATGTCATAATAATTGTACTTTAAAGTTGGAAATGGTCTTAAAATGTGTGACTTTTTTTTAAATTCAAAGATTTTGTACAGGAAATTTATTTGTATCAATTTAAATATATCAGTTGTTGAATTGCTTAAGAGAAATAATTAAACTCAGTAAGTACCTAGGTCTAGTCAAAGCTACCAAAGGACTAAGGCCTTAACAGAGCGGAGAAACTGAAATAAGCAAAATGTTCGCCAAAATAAGTATTAAATTAACTATTCTCTCCTATATTTGGGCGGAGATTCGTAACACAAGTTTCCGTCTGTCTTCACTGCTTTTTGCGGGATAGTGCGTGAAAGTAAAATAAAGTGTTATTTAACTGTAAAGTATTATTTTACTATACATGTGAGGCCTGTCGTGGCGCAGCGGCACAAGCGTGTGGCTGTAATCGACAGGTTCTGGGTTCGATCCCCACTCGAGGGAATGAAATATTTAATATTTTCAATTTAAATATTTAATGTTTCATTTTCTTCGCTCTGGCAATAAGCCAAAAGCGCGGCGTTGAGTTCCGCCAGTCAACACGCAATGCTTCAAATTCGGCGGAAATTGGGGAACGGAAGTGGAACGGAGTGTCTTAACACTAGGTTCCCGGGTTCCCTCTGCCCACCCTGCCTTGTGCGGGATACAGCGTGAAGCTACCAAACACGTGAATCAAAACATTGAAAGTCTTTTTTAATTTCACACTGTTTCTCGCACATATCAGAGTAGGCATAGGGAAACACTGTAGAGATACTCCATTACCATCCAGACACTTCCATCCCACTTTTTCCACTCAAAAGAGACATTGAATTTTGAGTGGCGTAACTCAACGCCGCGAAATGCTCCAATACCAAAGCAAGAAGAGTAAAACTAAATAATAAAAATGTCGATATAATAAATCGATATTAACATGCTACATGACTTTACATAACTTGAACTGTGCAATGATTGTACAAGTTGTTAAATGCGCTAGTATTTTGTAATTATTGAATATTTATATATAGAGAGATTCTTATGTTATTTACACATTTTAAATGAAACAATTTTAAAGGGATTAATCACTCACACACTCAGCTTCACGCTGTATCCCGCACATGGTAAGGGTAGGCAGAGGGAACTTGGGTACCTAATGTTAAGACACTCCGTTCCACTTCCGTTCTACACTTTCCGGCGAAGTTGAGTTTCCGCTGAAAATTAATCGCCTTTATTGATTTTTAAACATTTTTGGATACCGTTCAAAATATACGCGATAAATCCGTTTAAAATTGTTCTCATTTAAAATGGCCTACAATAGCGAAAATCAAAGATACTATAATGTTATTTACCTTTTTAGTATTAAATAATGAATTTTAGGGTACCGTACCTCAAAAAGCACCCTTATAGGGTCACTTTGTTTTCCTTCTGCTAAAATTATTTATCTCCAGGTCACCTGGAGGTACCAAGCTAGAAGTAGCATCAAATATTTAGAATTACCGACCCTTATAGCATAAAAAATCAAGCTTCTATATATAGATTATAATCAAGAAGCACAAGCATTAATAAATATTGTATGAAATTAACCGCGTAATTAAAACCAACACAATACTTCCCATACACATCCAATTATGAACATTTTATATTTGTAGTTCGTTTCCTAGAAAAGGAATGCAAATGACAGCAAAATTAATTTTGCTTTGTTGAGGCCTATTGTGGGCATAAGCGTGTGACTGTAAACCCGACAGGTTGTGAGCGATCCACACTAGAAGAAATGAAATATTTATTATTTTCATTTCTTTAATAGCGGCGTTCAGTTCCGTTACTCAACATACAATATGATTATATTGATATTATTTTTGTGTTGTCGATGTAAGCGAAAGCGCGGCGTTGAGTCCCGCAAAATGAATACTAAATTATTGTGAAGAAGTTACATAAACAGTAATAACATAAGAATTTTTATGATTACTTCAAATGGAATATTTACATTTTATAATTTTAAGATAAGGCACTTTTGATAATGGTCACATTCGCATTTATAGGGCTTTTAGTGAAAGCTCTGTATTATTTATTATAAAACATAAATGGAGATTTATATATATATATATATATATATATATATATATATATATATATATATATATTAGTACTAATATATATATATATATATATATATATATATATATATATATATATATATATATATATATATATATATATATATTAATAATAATATATATATATATATATATATATATATATATATATATATATATATATATATATATATATATATATATATATATATTAGAAGAAAAATACTCCATTCTCTATTCAGCTCTCCACTTTCTGTGATTTTCTTGTTCTCCAGTTTCGAGATATCTGGTTTTCCTTAACAAAACTCAACCCCGCGCTTTGTCTTCTTACAAAAGAACCGAACCCCCAATGGACGTGTTCACAGATAGCACAATAAGATACTGCGCCATTGCGGCCTCATATATAATACTTACTTTGTTATAAATTCGAAAGTTGTATTTTTTACATTTTTTTTATATAAGAAACATGTTACACAGGCGCCGCCTTGGCGCCATTGGGATGAGCTTGACGGGTCTGAAAATTTCCCCTTCCGGGTAAAATTTGTATGTAATCCGGCTAAAAAAAGTGCCTTTACAATTTTTTATTTCTGATTAGCTCGTGATAAATGGTATACACCCATAAAGCTGATACAAACGGCCCTCAAATAAATTACAGTACAAAATAAGTATCGGAACTACGTTATTACAATATTTTTATTGTTTTCTTTTCTTCGCACTTTATTCATATTAGCTGGCTATGTCCAGGATACAGAGTGTTTCCTACCCAGCAAGGCAGTGAGTACTTAGTGCTAAGACACTCCGTTCCCGTAAAAACACTTCCGCTTCCCACTTTCCGTCAAATTAAGGCATTGCGTGTTGAGTGACGAGGTGAACTTAACGCCGCGCTTTTGCCTCGTTGCCAGAATATAATTTTTTTTTTGCCCCAATTGGGAAGTGAACGTAGAGCCGTAACATTTTGTCATTGATTGATCCTCTGCGCCACAAGCAACTGTAAATAACAATTTACAATTCATAATCCAGGTAATTATATCAGCTTCACGCTGTACCACGCTCTTAGCAGGGTAGACAGAGGGAACTTGGGAACCTAGTGTCAAGACACTCCGTTCCACTTCCGTTCTCCATTTTCCGCCGAACTTTTCAACTATCTTTATCGATGTACAGTACAACTATCTGTATCGATAAATGTACAGTTAATAAATAGTAAAAAAATAAAAAGATCAGATATATATATATATATATATATATATATATATATATATATATATATATATATATATATATATATATATATATATCCATATCCATACTAATATTATAAATGCGACAGTAACTCTGTCTGTCTGTGTGTTACTCTTTCACGCCTAAGCCACTGCACCGATTTTGATGAAAATTGGCACAGACTTAGATATGAACCTGAGAATGAACATAGGCTACTTTTTACCTCGGGAAAACCTCTCACTCCCGTGGGAATCGCAGTTAATCGGAAGAAGTGT
>DWMZ01002093.1:0-14723 GCA_018249855.1 Eueides tales michaeli | reverse complement strand
ATATATATATATATATATATATATATATATATATATATATATATATATATATATATATATATATATATATATATATATATATATATATATATATATATATATATATATATATATATATACATTTCTTCGCTCTGGTAATAAGACAAAGCGCGGCGTTGAGTTCCGCCACTCAACACGCAATGCCTCAAATTCGGCGGGAAGTGGGGAACGGAAGTGGAATAGAGTGTCTTAACACTAGGTTCCCGGGTTCCCGCTGTATCCCGCATGAGGCAGGGTAGGCAGAGGGAAGCTATAAAAAAATAATAAAAATACATATGTAAAACAGAGTATTTTAACACTAAGTTTATGACCCTTTGTATTTGAGACAAATAGATATTTTATTTTAATGAATAAAATATCTTAAGAACGATACCTTGAATGGAACGGAACTCAACGCCGTTTTTTATCTATATACTACAAAGGAAAATAATCAATTCCTTGTAGTGGAAATCGAACCTACAACCGTCTGGTTACGTTCACTGTGCCGCTATAGTCATTTTCTATATATTGTTTTATTATTTTTATCGTCGCATATCTCATTTCAGTGTATAATAAAATTCAAGGATCGTCAATTAACTTGTATTGTAATAATTGAGGTGTTTTTCTTTTATATTTAAAATTATTTTTATTTCTCACGTTGAGACCGTTTTGGCTGTTAACAAGATAGGTGTGGATTCATATCACGTGTGGGGGAAATTTTAAGTATTAAAATTTCGGTAGTAAGGCAAAAGCGCGGCGTTGGGTTCCGCCACTCAACACGCAACGCCTCAAATTTGGTGGAAAGTGGGGAACGGAAGTGGAACGGAGTGTCTTTATACTAGGTTCCCGGGTTCCCTCTGCCTACCCTCGTGCGGGTTACATCGTGAAGCTAAAAAAAAAAAATTCGGAAATTCGTCAGAAAGGGGAGAATCGAACGGAGTGTCTTAACACTAGGTTCCCGAGTTCCGTCTGCCTACTCTGCCATGTGCGGGATACAGCGTGAAGCTGAGCGAGGGAATGAGTAAAATTTCCGCTAAGGAGCACGTAATGTCGTGAAAATTGCACGCTGTCTGGGAAACGGAGTGTCTTAACACTAGATTATTTCTGTCTACACCAGTTACATTTGGTGGATAGGTAAAGCATATAGAAATGATATAAATATTAATGCCTATTGTGGCACAGAGGCTGGGGCATACGCGTGTAACTAACTGCGACAGGTTGTGGGTTCAATCTCGCTTGAAAAATAATTCTATTTTGTATTGTCATTGCCTTGTTCTGGTAATGAGACAAACCGCGGCGTTGAGTTCCGCTATCCAACACGTAATCACTCAATGCGACAAGCGGGTGCGGAAGTGTTGTAATGGGAACATAGTTTGTTAATACCAGGTTCCCATGTGCACTCCGTCTATCCTGCCAAATGCGGGATACAGCGTGAAGTTAAACAGACAGTGGATCCTGAAATCGGCGTGTTCAAACTAGCTTTTACCTTTATAATATTAGTGTGGATGTGTATATATAGTATCGTACGATTCGCGTGAGAGAGCTATAAATAATTTTATCAAAACAAATAACATGCGTTTACGTTTATTTTAATACCAGCGACCCCGCCCGCGGCTTCGCCCGCTTGAATAACACGATTTTTTTTTCTTTTTTTTTTTAGCTTCACGCTGTATCCCGCACGAAGCAGGTTAGGCAGAGGGAACCCGGGAACCTAGTGTTAAGTCACTGCGTTCCTCGTTCTCACCCCAGAGTTCCCCAGTGGGGATTTACTTTCACAGTTTTTGATTTCCTCATGAGGAATTATATATATTTTAGTTTAGTATACTTTACGTTGAAAACGGAAATGTATTACCGGGGACTGATTGTCTTAACACTACTGTGTGAGAAGTAGAAAAAGAAAACTCCTAGAAATAAAGAGAAAACAAAACCACAAAACAATATGAAGAAAAGTTGTTTCGAAAATTTACAAAATAATACAATTTTAGTGCGCAATTGCCTGTTAAAAGTTTCTTCGGAAGTTTCCGAGATATTTCAAACTTTAAACTCGGATCGTCACCTGCTAAATACAGCGGAACAAAAGAAACAGAGGGAAATGAACAGAAATAAGGAAATAAATGTATTTTCTATTTTAGAAAACCGCTTCACTCAGTAACCCGTAAAACGCTTCACGCTCTATCCCGGTAACCTTGTATTAAGACACTGTCGTTGCACGTGTTTTTTAAGACATTGCGAGTAGAACAACAGATTTTAACGCCGTGCTTTGTTTACTGGAGAGGAGAAATGGGAAATTCTACCTCACCCGCCATACTCTCGAGATGTTGCTCCATCTGATTACCATTTGTTTAGGTCGATGGCACACAACCTGGCGGGCCAGTGTATCGATTCTTTTGAAAAAGTAAAAGAATGGATCGATTCTTGGATCTTATGAAAGGATGAAGAATTTTCCGACGCGGGATTCGTTTGTTGCCTGAAAGATGGGCCAAAATAGTGGAAAGTGACGGACAATACTTTGAAACATAAATAAGATACCATTTTTTTTTATATAATTTTTTAAATAAAAAAAAACGGCGGGAGCAAAGTTGTAGACCTGTGTATGATTGATTAGTTTCTCAAGAGCAAATGAAACCTACACCCATTGCATGGATAATCAAACGCAAAATTACATCACATTCACATAAAACATCAATAAATTCTCATATAATGAACAATGAAGTATCTTAACAATGAAAGTACCAGGGTAAGAAAAATGGGAACCTAATGTTAAGACGCTCTGTTGTCGTTAAAGTTCTTTTGATCCCCAATTTTCGACGAATTTAGACGGCGTTGCTTCTTAAGTGGCGTAACTCAACGCCGCGCTGTGCCTTGGTACCGAAGTGAGGAAATTACTCGAGTGGGGATCGACCACAATGTCTCGAACGTTCAGTGGATAGCGAGGATCAGTGTAATATCTTTGGTGTACAGAGTGCCTTAACACTAAATTCTCTGACTCCTCTACTATATACAAAATATCCATTTTTTTTTATTTTCACGCTGTATCCCACACACACTAAAACACTCCGTTCCGTTCCCTATTTTCCGCGTGTTGAGTGGTGAAACTCACCGTCTTGTTACTAGAGTGTAAAAATTAAAATATAGAATATTTCAATTCCTCGAGCTTGGATCGAACCCACAACCTGCCTCTATTACAGTCGCAAGTTTTCTTTGCGCCACGACAGCCCTCATATACAAAGATAAATTAAAATTATTTATATTATTATAGCTTCACACTGTATCACACATTTCCCATACTCCTTTCCCCATTCACAGCCGAACTAAAACTATTACATGTTTTTTAGCGGAACCCAACGCCGCAAATATATATATATATATATATATATATATATATATATATATATATATATATATATATATATATATATATATATATATATATATATATATATATATATGTACGTATTAATCAACATATATGTAAGTCGTTCCTACAGCGAAGTGACCGCTATATATAAATACTACAATTAAAACGGCGATGATCGTTCTAACGATTCGTTACGTTTCACTTTTCGTTTCTGGGTCGAGCTGTTATAAGATTAACGTTAAATTATTTTTATAATATTTATTTTTATATAATAACAATGTGGCCTGTCGTGGCGCAGCGGCACAAGCGTGCGACTGTATACGTCACGGTATGTGACTTTGATCTATACTCGAGCAAATGAAATATTTACTATTGTTAGAGAGAAGAAAAGTGCGCGGGGAAACTGTGGAACGGAACAGAGTGTTTAACACCAGGTTCCCAAAGTTCCCTTCCCTATTTACGGAGTGTTTAACACCAGGTTCCCAAGTTCCCCCTATTCACCCTGCCAAGTGCGGGATACAGCGTGAAGCTGAGAAACAACGTAGTGTCACGTCCATAATTTCTTTTCAATATATTCAACTGTTCCTTATAATTCCAAAGCAGGAAGAAAGGCGTACATCTGTGTCTTATAAAGAATGACATAGCTAAGCAATGAGTCACTGTAACCGGTTGTAATATCATATCATTGACATAACTTGTTTGTTTAGTTTCACGCTGTATCCAGCACGTTACAGGGAGGGCAGAGGGAACTTGGGAACCTAGTGTCGAGACACCCCGTTCTGTTCCCCACTTTCCGTCAAATTTGTGCCTGTGGATAGGCGGAGGGAATCAGTGTTCAGACACTCCGTTGCCCACGCAACGTATATTCGAGACATTATGTATCCAATATGTGAAATGAACAATACGTAATGTCTTAACCAAACGAGGAAAAGAAAAGAAGAGAAATTTCCTCAAGTAAGAATCGAACCCGCAACTGTCGCGTTACAATCATACTCTGGTTCATTAAGCTTTTACATTAAATATATATATACGCATAAATTATTGATTTATAATAATTAGAGGTGAAAAACAAGTTATTTTCTTATTTAATTAAAGATAAAAAAAAACGCCGATACGATATTTTATCTGTTAATTTAGACTTTTTCTATGAAATATTCATATAAAAACGGTCTTTTTTTTATATATACAAATGTGTATGTGATTAATATTGAAATCTACATATATTATAATATATACTTATAATAAATTGTAACTGATCGCTGTCTGTACGTTGAAGATATATTAAATAACATCTTATAAGAGACATATACGTATGTAGTAGGACATAAAATAATGATTTTTAAAATGTTTCGTTTGTCTGTACGTTTGCGCGCATTTATCTCAGAAACGGCAGTTTTAACTATTGTATTTTTGCAAATTTTCCATAACATTTTCTATTTCAATTGATTCATAAAGTTAAGTGATTTGTTCGATATAATTGCTACTTGGTCTCCGCTGAATGTTAGCGGCGTGTATTGCGTGTTGAGCGGCGATACTTAACGCCGCGCCTTGCCTCATTACCATATCGAAAAAAAAAATTAAATATTTCATTTCCTTAAGTGGAAATTGAACCCACACCCTGTTACATTTACAGTCGCACGCTTGTACCGCTGCGCCACGAGAGGTCTATATTAATAAAATTTATAATAGCACATGTTTTGTTTAAAATATGGTTAAATTCAGTTGTATTAATTGTTTTTATCTGCCATATGTTCATAATAGAGGCCTGTCATGGCGCAGCGGTACAACTGTAACCGACAGGTTGTGGGTTCGATCCCCACTCGAGGAAATGAATTATTTAATGTTTTCAATTTAAATATTTAATGCTTTCATTTCTTCGCTCTTGTAACAAGGCAAAATGCGGCGTTGAGTTCCGTCACTCAACACGGAACGTATAAAATTACACGGAGCGTATAGAGCGGAAGTGAAACGGAGTGTCTTAACACTAGGTTCCTAAGTTCCCTCTGCTTACCCTGCCTCGTGCGGGATACAGCGTGACGCTGACAGTAGACTACAATAAACCATTTTTGTTGCCACAACTACAATATATCTATGAGAAACAGCGGCGTTAAGTTACGTTACAACACGCAACATCTTAACACGGTTCCCGTCTCTAATCCCGCTGTGCGGGTTACAGCGTGAATCTAAAAAGAGTATAATAAATGTTCATGAACGACGTTAGAAATACCCGTTATTTCGAAAGTGACTTGACAAAGGCGGTAACCGGATAACAGTACTGTGCGGTGAAAAACAAAGAAAACTATAGTAAATTATATTAAAATCCTGATTTTAATTCGATTTTTCCATTGAAAAGTGAGAAATGGAGTGTTTAGACACTTAGTTTACACTGCCCTTTCTGGTATATGAGTGAAATTACTTTTTTTTAGCTTCACCCTGGATCCCGCATATAAAAAAGCTGAGGAAACTTAAACCTCCATTAAAGGATATAGTTGAACAGATAATCCCACGCACAGATTTATATATCAAATTTGTTTTACATGGCGGAACTAAACGCCGCGTTTTGTGAAAAAATTATACTTTACAAAGCCTTATATAAAAAAAGGTTACAATTGAGTCACTATTACAGTATTTGAAAGTAACTTATCTTGTCTTTCAACTTTTGAGACGCCACGCTTCAACTAAAAAAAAACGGAAACGCCTATATTTTAAATATTAATTATAAATTGTTTTAACCGAATTTGAACTCATTACTATCGTAATATTCTATAAAAAAATGAATTTTTTTTCATATATTTTTTAGTAGAACTAACAAATAAGAACAAATATAACTTCAAACAAACATATATAGATATGAAGTAGATAATAAAAAAGATAACATACCTCAATTGATTAAGCCACAAAAACTGAAAACGGCACAGTGTATATAAAAAAAATCATACAAAATTTAGTTTTTTTTTTGTCCACCTTTTACTTTAAAACCGGTTTTGTGACGTAAAAGTTTGATGGGAATCGAACGCGTTAACACCTCGCTACGGCTGAGAGAAGACTGGCGCGGTTAGAAAGGAATAGTGTTAACAGTTTCGATAGAACGTTTTTCCCTAGATGCGTGGGGTAATTTTTGATGTAGGGTAATGTTTTTTTTTTTAAAAGTATATAGAAACTTTATTTCTAATATAGTGATGTGTAACTTTGTTAAGGTACCTTATATATAAACCTTAATAAAAATTATTATTTAATAATTGAAAATATAGAAATACGTAAATAATAATAAATAAAAAATATCTACATTTTTTTTTCTTTTCTTTTTTTTAGCTTCACGCTGTATCCCTCACAAGGTAGGGTAGGCAGAGGGTACCCGGGAACCTAGTGTCAAGACACTCCGTTCCACTTCCGTTCCCCACTTTCCGCCGAATTTGAGGCATTGCGTGTTGAGTAGCGGAATTTAACGCCGCGCTTTGCCTTGTTACCGGAACGAAGAAATGAAAACATTAAATATTTAAATTGAAAATATTAAATATTTCATTTCCTCGACTGCGGATCGAATCCACAACCTGTCGGTTACGGGCAACGCTTGTGCCGCTGCGCTACGACAGGCCTCAACTTCACTTCATGAAAAAAAATAATTTACTTCTTATTAAATAAATCAACAAATCTATTCTGTTGTGTTAGGCGCGTCATGGTGCAGGGCACAAGCATATGACTGTAATATCGATGGGTTGTGGGCTTGATCCCCACTCAAGGAAATGAACACTGTATATTTTTATGTCTTCGTTGTGGTAGCAAGGCCCGGCGTTAATTTCCGCCATTCAACATGCATTGCCTTAAATTCAGCAGAAAATGTGGGAACGGAACGGAGTCTTAACACTAGGTTACCATGTTCCCCGTGCCTACCATGCCATGTGCTGGGGATACACTTACTCTGTATCCAGCACATGGCAGGGTAAGCATAAAAAAACATTCATATTGATTATAGCTATCTATAACGCACAGTGCGTAGTTTGCTCCAGTTACATATATTTCCAATTCAAAAAAAACTTATTTTCATGATGATATAGTATTATCTATAATATTTTTTTAAAAATATAAATATTAAAAAACACACTAATATTATTTTGGGTCCTTTAGATATAGAAAATGCAATCTTTTTTTTACTCTATAAATCATATAAAAAAATTAGCTTACATTGAAAACACCTTACTCGTAACAAAAATTGTAGCATACACTAAAAAAGTCAATCAACATCTTCAAGCAATTATAAATTTTCCCCGAGCGCAATCAAACATTTTCAACACTGGCAACACAACTTTCCTATGCATCGGCTAATGTCGTAACTGGTCGTGCGTTATCGTAATTCGTAACGACACGCTCCGTAGAGCTCTGCGGTAACCAAAACTAAAATAAATTGGAACATTACTTTAATAAACAGTTCAATTTATGATTAACTAGCTAATATCAGATCAACTTGAGGCCAAATTGAAAAAAATATGTTGTGTCATGACACATGACACATTGTAACCGATAATTCTGACTACGGGTACAGTGGAGTGGGTCACATTGAAATGTTTAATATTTCATTGAATCTATATCCTTGATAAATGGACTATTTCAATCACTCACTCAGCTTCACGCTGTATCCCGCACATGGCAGGGAAGGCAGCGGGAACTTGGGAACCTAGTATTAAAATACTCCGTTTTGTTCCCAATTTTGCGCCGGATTTGAGGCATTGCCTGTGGTGTGGCAGAACTCTAGAGCGAAGAAATGAAAACATTAAATATTTAAATTGAAAATATTAAATATTTTATTTTCTCAAGTAGGAATCGAATCCAGAACCTGTCGCGTTTAAAGTCACATGCTCCGCCGCGACATGAGTTGAAATGGTCTATTCAACACAAAAATATATTTTCAATCCTTATCAATAGTTTCTGAGATTAACGCGTTGGACCAAACAAACTTTTAAAATGTTAGTATAAATAATTAGAAAATTACTAATTTAAAAAAAATAAATAAAATTTGAACGCAGCGGGATTTAAATACGGGCCTCTTGTTTACCGTCCAAGCGCTCTGACCACTAAGCCATACGTTCTCATCAAGCTACGTCGAAATTCTTATACGCGCGTTTACAACATGTTTATTTTGTTAAAAATGTAGATAAGGCTTGTTTAAAACGTTATATTGAATATAGGCAAAAATTATAGAGTATTGATATTATTTACCAAGGTCAAGGTTTATTGCCAAGGTCTGGTGAGACGAAACGCGGCGTTAAGTTACGCCACTCATCACGCAATGTATAGAAAATTGGTCGGTGCGTGAAGGACACATCCAATTACCCACTTAAATGTGTGGGAAAATTACATGATTTTTTCGAAAAATACAAAATTATCGCATAATTATAATATGTATATTTAAATTTTATATGAAAACATTAAACGTACGGAATGTGAACGTACAGAGCTTTATGGCTTGTACGTGTTACGCAAAAGGGCACGGGTTCAAATCCCGCTGCTTTAGAAATTTTTGTACAAATTCGCAATACTTGCTTTTCATTTTCTCGGTCCACTAACAAGGGAAAGACTGACGGTTAGTTCGGCCACTCAATAGGCAATGCCTTAAGAATTCTCACCTTCACGCTATATCACGCACGTATTACGGTAAGCAGACACTAGGTACACTGGGTACTTAGTGTTAAGACACTGTGTTCCTCACTTTTTTGCCAAATTCTTGACGTATTTATTGACTGTGACACTCAAAATATTAAGCATTTCGAGTAGGAATTGAACCCACAACATTCACCTGCCCCATGACGGCCCCATTTATCTATACTTATAATAAATATGTAACAGATCGCTGTCTGTACATGGAACATATATTAAAGAACGTCTTATTATAAAACGGGCTTCACTATTATACTTTCGCAAACTTCCCTCAACATTTAGTGTTTGTTTTATTTAAATCAATTAATAGTTTCACGCTGTATCCCGCACATGGCTGGGTAGGCAGAGGGAACCCGGGAACCTAGTGTTAAGACACTCCGTTCCACTTCCGTTCCCCACTTTTCGCCGCATTAGAGGCATTGCATGTTGAGTGGCGGAGCTCAACGCCGCGCTTTGCCTTATTACCAGAGCGAAGAAATAAAACATTAAATATTTAAATTGAAAATATTAAATATTTCATTTCCTCGAGTGGGGATCGAACCCAGAACCTGTCGGTTACAGTCACACGCTTGTGCCGCTGCGCCACGACAGGCCTCACGAACGTTGTAGTAGTAAAGTTAAAATTCCTACAAATTATATAAAATATTCGAACTTACAACCACCGATTCAAGCTACCAACTTAACCTATATGTACATAGTTTTTGGTAAACAACTCATGTAATTATAACTACGGTTATTAGAAAGTTATATTTTGTATAGAAAACGAAACCTCCATACAATATCGTTTCATGAATCATGGGCGATGGGGCAAGTAGCTGGGCCAGTGATTCTCAAATAAACCGCGTGCGGCGTTGAATTCCGCCACTTAACACGAAATACCTTAAAATTTAGAGGAAATTATTAAACAGGAGTGAATTAATGGAAACTGGGTGTCTTAACACTAAATTTTTGTTGTGTTTTTTTATTTTATGGCTTTTAGGCGTGTCAGTAGAGCACAATTTACTTTGCCAATGTCACGTAAAATGAAAAAGCCCGATGGATATTTATCAATTAAAAATATATATATATGGTATACAATGAGGGCTATCTTGGCGCAGTGGCACAAACGTGTGACTGTAAGCGACAGGTTGTGGGTTCGATCCCCACTCGAGGAGATAAAATATTTAAGATTTTCTTCGCTCTGGTAACAAGGCAAAGCGCGGCGTTAAGCTCTGCCACTCAACTCGTAATGCTTAAAATTCAGCGAAAAGTAGGAAAAGTAAGTGGAACGGATTGTCTTAACACTAGGTTCCCAAGTTCCCTCTATCTGAAAAATGAAGAAGAATAAGAAAAAAATAGATATAGCAATACAAAAATTTTTGTCTCTAAAATGGCACACTCTGAGTTTCTAAAATGGCACACTCCGGAGACTTTTTATCGAATTCCATTTAATACACCAGGTTCCTAGGTTCCCTCTGGGTACCCTAAAAGAAAAATTTAACAGTGCGACACCCCGCTTGAGAACCACTGGCCTACAGAACTGACCGTCGAAAGTAGATCGTCCGTTAATTGTACACAATACTGAGCAGGCACTGTCTATAGATACGGGCTACGGCATTCTCCCATCACTTTCACGTATTGAAATGGTGTCTATATAGTAACGGAAAATTGTAAATTTTATATTAGTTTGATAATAATCATTTATTAGACATAGGTCGGTCGGTGGTAGGTTCGATTCTTAGTCGAGGAAATTAAATACTTAAATGTTCAAATATTTAGTGTTTCATTTACTTCGCTCTGGTAAATAAGGAAAAACGCGGCGTTGAGTTCCGCCACTCAACACGCAAATTCGGCGGAATGTGGGGAACGGAAGTGGAACGGAGTGTCTTGACACCAGGTTCCCGGGTTCCCTCTGCCTAGCCTGCCCTGTGCGTGAAGCTAAAAAAAAAATAATGATAATAAATACTTATTATTTTTATTACCTTGCTCTGGTAACAAGTGACACGGCGTTGAACTCCGCCATTCAATTCGTGACGTTTGAAAATTTTGTTATAATTGGGAAAGAGTGTTCAAAAAAATAGGTTCCCTGTGATTACCCTTCTACGCACAAAATATTGCTTCAAGACGTTCCTATTACGTATATGTGAACCGTAAATAATTATTGATATTAAAGTGCTTATCAAATATTTCTAATATAACTAAAAAAAAAAGTTCGGTACTCATTCGAAGAAACGAAATATTTAATATCTTCATTACAAAGCTCTGGTAACGAGGCAACGTGTGGCGTTAAGTTCCACCGATCAAGTTTTAAAAGTCCTGACGAGAAACAGGTAACGGGAGTGTCTTAATGGTAACAGAATGTCCAAACACTAGCTACCTTAGTTCATTCTGTTTATTTTGCCAAATGCAATGGAATAAAGCTCAAAAAACATATACATCTCTCTCAGCTTCACGCAGTATCCCACACATGGCACGGTAGACAGAAGGAACTTGGAGACCTAGTGTTAAGACACTCTGTTTCCGTCGAATTCAAGGCAATGTGTGTTGAGCTGCGGAACTCAACGCCGCATAACTAGATATGAATTCTCGATAGTAAATCATCCTCTACTTGCATCACAAGTACTCTTTTAACATTAAAGTCTGCTTTAAATAAAGTTCACACATATATTTTCTTGTCGGTATTAAAGCACAGAAAGTTTTCATTGTAATTTAAAAAGTTCGAGCCAAGTTACGACTCAGGGGGACAAATCTGTGAGTTGTGGGTTCGATTCCCACTATATTTCCCACTATAATTGTATACAATATACTCTACACTTGTATCAAATCTTTATCGGATCACTGTGGCAGATACAGAACAAACAATATATATATATATATATATATATATTGTTTGTTCTATTATTATATATATATATATATATATATATATATATATATATATATATATATATATATATATATATATATATATATATATATATATATATATATATATATTTTTTTATTTTTATATATATATATATATATATATATATATATATATATATATATATATATATATATATATATATATATATATATATATATATATATATATATATATATATTAGACCACTTAGCTCGCAAGGTCTCCTGAATTTAACACAAAGTGGAAAACGGAAGTATACTAATTGGAACGGAGTGTTTTCACACTACGTTCCCTAGTTCCCTCTGCCTATCCCGTCATGTGCAGGATACAGCGTGAAGCTGAGGAAAATGAGATAAAATTTTAAGAAAAGATGCGTGATACGGACTGTCACGTCGCCCGACATCGTGCTTGCGATGTAACATTTTGATACGGTTTTATATATTTTTAACAGTAAAACTAAAGATATGGCTGCCATTATGTCTATTAGAAAGCTCAAATGCCATCGTGGAACAATAGAAGCACTGTACTGAGGAGGTTGTGGGTTCGATGTTTATTCGGGGGAATATTTATGTAATTAATTTGGGATTTTACTCAGTCACTCTTTACTCAGCTTCACGCTGTATGCACATGGCAGGGTAGACAGAGAGCACTTGGATAACTAGTGTTGAGACACTCCGTTCCGTTTTCCACTTTCCGCCGAATTTGAGGCATTGAGTGTTGAGTGGCGGAACTCAACGCCGTGTTTTGTCTAATTTTTGAATAATTGCCTATTAGTTAAATCCATATTGAAACTTTGCTGTTGCTTTGTATGAATGATTTAAACATACACTTACCTCTTCCGTTCTCCATTCTCCGTTTTGCAAATGAAATTCATATTTTAATATGTATCTATTTCTATATGTATTTAACACAATTTAAATATATAGTTATTTATAAAATGTATGTAGCGGCGCAAGGGCACAAGCGTGTGACTGTAAACGACAGGTTCTGGGTTCGATATCCACTCGAAGAGAAGTACTTAATATTTTCAATAGAAATATTTAATATTTTCATTTCTTCACAAGGTAAACCGCGGCGTTGAGTTACGCCACTCGACACGCAATAGCTCAAATTCGGCGGAAAATTGGGAGGGGAACGGAGTGTCTTAACACTAGGTTTCCAAGTAGTCTGCCTACCCTGCCATGTGCGGGATATAGCGTGAAGCTAGGTAACTAAATTTGTATAAATATTTTAATGTAGCGGACTTTTTATACATGTTCTAATTATATTTTTCTTTATATAGTAAAGTAACATTTAGTAAATGTTGAAAATATTTTGTTTTGTTGTAACATGAGCGTTTAAAAAGAACTGCTTAAATTTGGATTCAAATCCGCTACAGAGGATATTTGCGGTTATTCCATATATAATATGAAAATATATTGGAAAAAAAAAACACACCGGTCAAGTGCGAGTCGGATTCACCTACCGTGAGCGTTTTGTATTACGTAGCGACAAACTATTAATAAAATTGACAAGCCTAAGTTAATCCGTAAACCATCAATATATATACACAGAAAATATATATAAAAAAAATTAGTAGACGTACGTATGTACGAGTACTTTAATGTTACAGAACCAAAAAGAGTGATTTCGAAAATTTTTGTCTATAGTCTAAGGAACGGCTAGCCATATTTAAATACAGTTTTCAATATTATATTATGGTAACATCCATTTAATATTTAATGTTTGTTTTATTTAAATCAGTTATGCCAATTTAAAATGTTAGGATCGACAAAATTGCTACAAAATTTTTCATCATTTCACTAAAAAATTATTTTTTTTATTTTATTGTTTTTTTATAGCTTCACGCTATAATCCGCACATGTCAGGGTAGACAGAGGGTACATGGGAACCTAGTGTTAAGATACTTCATTCCGCTTCCGTTCCCCACTTTCCGCCGAATTTGAGGCGTTGCGTGTTGATTAGTGGAACGCCGCGCTTTGCCTTATTACTAGAGCGAAGAAATGAAACAGTAAATATTTAAATTGAAAATATTAAATATTTCATTTCCTCGACTGGGGATCGAATCCACAACCTGTCGTTTGTGCCGCTGCGCCATGACAGGCCTCGAAAAGCATGAAAAAAAAAACAAAATTTAGCATTTATCGAGTTATTATATAGATATTATCTTAAAAATATCATTATCAAGAGAAAATAGTCGAAATTAGTAAATAAAGTCGCGTAATTCAAGCGGGCGAAGTCGCGGGCTGGACGCTAGTTCTATACAAAACGAACTACAATTTTACATTTGTAATAGTTTTTATCTTTATCTTTTATCTATATTAAGCTTGTATATTTTTTTAATAACAATGAATTATATATATTTTTTTAACTGATACTGTAAGTGTACCTTAAAAATATCCTACACTAACCATAACAAAGTTGACAATCTTAAATTTGCGGGCATACAGATTAATTTTGTATAATAGTTTATATTATTATGTAAGTACTTATATATTTTCATTTTTATTTTTTAATGTTTATTCCTCTGTTTGTTTGATAAATTCTCAATCTACGAATAAATAGTCTTGATAGACGTACAGACAGACTACAGAGTGATCCTGTAAGAGTTCTTATAAGGGTTCCTAATAAGGTTCCTAAAAGGGTTCCTAAAAGGCTTCCTATAAGGTTCCCGTGTTTTGTTGAGGTACGGAACCCTAAAAACCATCCATATTTAAGGCAGCTGCCAGTATGTGCTTGAAATGAAAAACAAAACCACACGCTGTTACTAGTGAATAATAATTGACTAAGAATGTACGATGTACGTAC
>DWMZ01002092.1:0-14723 GCA_018249855.1 Eueides tales michaeli | reverse complement strand
ATTTTTTTGGTCTTCGGTCACTTGTCGCACTCTACACTTATTTATTCTAACGGTATTTCTAAGTAGTATGTATAATTTGTATTGGAGAAGTGTCAACAGTGATATCATCGTATATCGCTGATTCACCGGCCCACGCTTATATTTTATGTGATCATTATAAATTGATTTGTTTATTCTCTTTTGGGTAAAACTCGAGGACTTTAAAACAACATGCTTACACACACATATATATATATATATATATATATATATATATATATATATATATATATATATATATATATATATATATATATATATATATATATATCCTCAAATTCGGCGGAATGTGGGGAACGGAAGTGGAACGGAGTGTCTTAACACTAGGTTCCCAGGTTCCCTCTGCCTACCCTGCCATGTGCGGGATACAGCGTGAAACTAAAAAACAAGAAATGAAAGTAAAGTGTCATTTAATTTTTTGTATTTGTACATACATATCGCATGAAATAAATTACATACAGACTTCAAAGGTTAATCGATTGAAATCACGTTATACACACGACAGCGAGTACTGCAATCGCCTGTATATTATGTATCTAATAACTACATTCGTTTCCTGTTGTTATTTTAAGAAAAATGTTATTTTTTATTATTTATATATATGTGATGATGCAACTGTATAAATTACGCGACGGTTGTGGGTTCGATACCCACTTTGTCGTGTTGAGTTTAAGCACTCTCTTTGCTATATGCGGGATACAGTGAAGTTACACGTTGTACCCCGCACATGGCACAGTAGGCAGAGAGAACTCGTGAGTGTTAAGACACTCCGTACCGTTCCCCACTTTTCGCTGAATTAAAGGCATAACGTGTTGACTGGCGGAGCTCAACACCGCCGTTATAATAAATCGGTAAATCAAGTAGCGTTATAATCGTTATATAAATAATATTTCTAAATTAATGCTTTATAATATTATTTAAACTGTAAAATATTAGTCAGAAAGTTGATTGTCGTTTAACCAGTCCCCACATGTGAGTCATCATCTCATTGCGATGGCTATTCTGTCTATAAAAAGGCATTGCTTCCGTTGTCTTTGTATACTGGTTTTCTGATGACAATTTTTTTCACTAAACTGTATTTTTTTTTGGTATTTTTCGCGTAAATTATGATGATTTTAAGTTAAATGTTTCATTTAAGTGTAATTTAATAGTCTTAATGTTGTTGTCAGGTGATTTGTCTTATTTATTTATGACAGGTAAATAGGTATGTATGTATGTAAGTTGCTTAGATATAAATATGTTCATGTTGTTTTTTTTATGTTTAGTGACTCAGTGATAAATCTAAAATAATAAGTAATAAATTGAAAAAAAAAATGTTTTCGTTTATTTTGAGATAGGTATTGTCTAGTGACCCAACACTCCATTAGAAAGATTTATCGTCTATATAATAAATATTGTCTCAGCCGAGAATTGAATCCACGTCCATTGCAATTCCTATGGCACATAAAAATATATATATTCACCGATTATAGAAACGGAATGCACCATTTTTGGAATTTTGGCCATATATAACAGAGTATTTATTACTGTTAATTTGCCGTACAAGTTAAATGGTGACAACTTTTTGCTTTCCCATGGCTGAGTTGTTTCTTTTCGTGATAGCTGTCGTCGTGAGAGGAAATTACTCGTGTAGCTGTCGTTTATTTGGTCTCTGTAGTCTGTAGAGTAAGTCTGCCAGTACTGTACCTGTCTAAAATGTTTGTTTATGTTCAGTGATGCATTGCAAATACATTAATTGTTTTCGTTTATATTATCTTTTCAATCAATATTTGATATACAGCGGTGATAGATTGTTAGCTATTTGCCGTGTATATTTAAAAATACACATCTTGGCCCATGAGGCCGTGCTATGCTTTAATTGCAATGGGTTTCTCTCTCTCTCTCTCTCTCTCTCGAGAAAATGAAGTATTTCATATTTTTGTTTTGGTAGCGAGGAAATAGCGGTGTTGAGTTCCGAATTTAACAACAAGCAATGCCTCTAACATTCGGCAGTAATGAAGTGGGGAATGGGAGTATTTTAACATTAGGTTCCCAGGTTGTCTCTTACTATCGTACTATGTGGATGATAAGAAGTTAAGCTATAAAAGAGCTAATTATTGATGAAAATATACATCAATTTTGAATATTTAATAAGGAAAAATAAGGCTTCGTAATTTTAAACTACTTTAGCGGATGATGGAATATATATGACGAATCAATATGTATTACATCTTTTGAATTTAGTTATAATCAATTTTTATTTATCATTTTGGAAGCTTTGAAATTTGTAAAGTTGGGACTGTGTCCATTTTTAGAATTTTTACTATCATTTTATATGTATTATTCTTTTTTATTTGAAATTATAAGTAGCTTCTGTATTTTCTTGTTTAAATTTAGTTTAAATTCCATACTTTTAATGCCAACAAACCCGCATGCGACGAAATGCTTTCCAATTTTTATAGTTAGATATAATCATGTGGGTTGTATCATAAATATATATTTTTTATTCTACTTTGTTTTGCTCTGCTAGGATTTTCTTATTGTCTATTACGTACGTACTATGGTTATGGCTACCTTTTTATCTTTTGTAAATATAGATTTATTATTATTTTTTATTGTTTTATGATTGTTATTATCGCCTACGGCTTGACGTTTATTTTGGCTATGGAATTAAATTGGACAATTTGTTAATATATATTTTCTGTTTTAGGACATGACACGGCAGTCGATTCCGGTAGCAACTAAAGGTAAGATATTCCGAAATATATATATGCACTATTCAAAGTGACGCTGTTGTGTGTCAGAAATGGTATCTGGGACTTGCCAAGTGGTAAGGCAAGCATCATAGTGCATTTTTTGAAATTTCCCTATATTCGGAAAAACATAATTAATTATATATTGTGAAAATGCTGAAAATTTTTTGTTTGTTATATCTATATATTGTTTGTTATGTGGTATAAAATGTTCTTAATGGACGATACATTGTTGCATCAAAGCGTTCAGGGTAATTTATTAATATCACAGTTGAGAATGGGATTACAAGAAATCTAATAGCGTCTGTTCGTGATTCACGAGAGGAGTGAATCTTGTCATTGATCTCATAAGAGATATCGTCACGAATAGATCATTAATGACGTATTTATTGATAACTTTACAAAGAAATGTATTAAATACCTATTATTTATCTATAGTGGTATATATCGCCTTCAGTTATATACTATTTGGTTGGTTTCGAGTGACGGATCTGTGTGACGCTTTTTTTTTTTTAAATCTAGAGGCAATGTTGTATATTTTTTCTTGTTAATTTGTGATAAGGTAACAAAAGAGAAATTAAACGTTAATACCTACTTAGTTAAGTACGCTCGTACGTACGTACGATCATTGTGTACGCCGTGCAATGAATTAATGTAAGAAAGTAAGAGTATCACTACGAGTATTGGGTAAATATATATATATATATATATATATATATATATATATATATATATATATATATATATATATATATATATATATATATATATATATATATATATATATATATATATATATATATTTTAAGTAGCATTGAGGTCTGTGGTGGCGTAGTGGCTCAAGATTGTGAAATGCAATATTTAGTATATCCATTTTTTTCGTTCTGGTAACAAGGCAAAGTGCGATGTTGAGTTTCGCCATTCATTTCACATAATGCCGACGAATCCCGCAAAAAAATGGGGAACGGCCGTGTCTTATTGAGAATTGAGTGTCTTAACACTAGGTGCCCATGTTCCCTCTGCCTACCCTGCTATACAGCTATACATGCGGAATACAGCGTGTAATAACATAATAGGATACTCACGACTTAATAATGAAACCATAAAAAAATCTTGACTACGTGAATTTGAAAACGTGGGAAACGCTGATACGTAAAATGTTTAAATAAACAGTTTAATACCAAATCAGGTACGTTGGGAACAACACCCGGTTTTTTTTGTGTATATATAGAATAATCTCAGTGACAGTTTATCCTAAAAATAATATATGACGTTAATGATAGGTGATAAAGGGCTAGTTATATATAGGATCTGTAGAAAATTATTCATAAAGAATTGAATCAATGCCTGTTGTTTTCTTTATCTATTATACTCCTATCTACATAAAAGATTATAGAAGACCACTGATCACCAACCAAGTCGGCATAAGCCACCGTAACTAGTATTAAAAAACTATGCTCAATTTGCTCAGTATAGTCTTGACCTATCACCAATGTGACCAGGTTGTTACTGTCATCTGTTTGTGTCATTTTCGTTTAGGAGTGCTTTCGTAGTTTTTACATACGGCTAGCCAAACATTTTCATTATTTTTATTTTAAAAGTTGAGTTGAGCAAGTTCAGAAAGTTGTTTTCGTTCTATTACTTCGGCTTGCAAAGAAATAGGATATGTTGGTAAAATGTTACGATACTATCATTTTTTTTATCGTTTTTTTTTTAGATTACTCCATGTGTGATGAGTTTATTTCATTTTTTAATGACTAAGTGTCTTAACTCTACGCTTTCTCTTAACCCTGCTATATGCAAAAAGTGAAGCTCATTTTTTTAATTAAAAAAATAAAGAACGACGTCACTTCTTATTTTTACATGGCAATAAACGTCCATGTCACCTATTATCTGATGAAAATCACTTCTTATTCTTTTTTTTCAATCCACCAATATTTTGACATTTTTTTTTGAAAAATCGGAACCATCTTTGGGAACTGGTTATGTTAATAATGGATTATTCCATGTGTGATGAGTTTATTTAATTTTTTAATGACGAAGTGTCTTAACTCTAGGCTTTCTCTTGCTATATGCAAAAAATGAAGCTCATTTTTTTAATTAAAAAAAAATAAAGAACGACGCCACTTCTTATTTTTTTTCCAATCCACCAATATTTTGACACTATTTTGAAAAAAACGGAACCATCTATGGGAACCAATATGGGATCTTATTAATAATGCATTATTCGATGTATGAGGTGTTTATTTATTTTTTATGACGAAGTGTCTCAACTCTAAGCTTTCTCTTAACCCTTGCTATATGCAAAAAATGAAGCTCATTTTTTTTTAATTAAAAAAATAAAGAAAGATAAATAACAGTAAACAGTTTACACATGTATGGACATGTCTTTCAATTGATGATTCATAAACTTAGACATCGCAAAGAAACGACCGCACTCGGCAAACTGTTCATCGGCCGGAACTTATCTCAGACGACGATCTTACATTATGAGGTGCTTTGTTCTTCAATTGGTTTATTTTTGATTGTCATGACGTGTTTCTATTATATCTGCTTTCTTTGTCAGCGGCTTAATTTGATCTGCCCTAGATTTTTGTTTCAAGTATTGTTGGTTTTTTTGAGTACTTTCCTCAAACTCGTTTAAGTTTTTATTGGTGATTTCTCTCGTTTAGAGATTTTTTTAGAAATAGACACAAAGGCCTGTCCTATGGATCTTGACGACAGGTTCTGCGCCACGAAATGCCTCAATATTATATTCTTATTTTTTCAGCTTTACACTGTATCCCTCATATGACAGGGGAAGACAGAAAACTCGGGAACATAGCTGCTGATACGCCGCGCTTCTCTTTGTTACCAGACCATATTTGTTACCATATTTCATTTCCTCGAGTGGGAATTGAACCCATGAACTTGTTGCATTAACCGTAACGAGTGAGCACCTGCTCCACGACAGATCTCAATATGATATCCATCAGACTAATATCCAATATTGAAAGTAAAAAAAAAATAGGTTGAACACTATTGATTTATTTGATGTCACGCGATAGTCCATACCGGTGCAAAGCACACGTCAGCTCTTACCATATCACCCTTTTTAGTATCACGTATTGTAAGGTACATTGACGTCAGTCAAGTAGTATCGAAGTGCAAGTGTTATTTAAATATAGATGTTAGAATTGTCGATTGTATTTAGCTAATTTATTATGGTCATTGTTTTTTTTTTTTATTTTAGTAAATATAAAATATTTGTGACTATTTTTTAGGTAATACAGCATGTTATATATATATTATATATAAGTAAATATCACGCTGTATCGCGCGCAAGACAGGGTAGGCAGAGGGAACCCGGGAACCTAGTGTTAAGACACTCCGTTCCACTTCCGTTCCCCCAAAAGTAAATATGTAAATATGGCCTGTCGTGGCGCAGCGGCACATGCGTGTGACTGTAACCGACAGGTTCTAGGTTCGATCCCCAGTCGAGGAAATGAAATATTTAATATTTCCAATTTAAATATTTCACCTTTTATTTTATTGCTCTGGTAATAAGGCAAAAGCACGGCGTTGAGTTCCGCCACTCAACACGCAATGCCTCAAATTCGGCGGAAAGTGGGGAACGGAAGTGGAACGGAGTGTCTTAACACAAGGTTCCCGGATTCCCTCTGCCTACCCTGCCTCGTGCAGGATACAGCGTGAGGCAAAAAAAATGCTTATTTGCTTACTTAATTTTTATCTGTAGTGTACTCTTTCTTTAAATTGATGGAACGATATTGTTACTGACTTAGATTTTAAGAGGCGCGGGTTCGTATCGTTTCTATATGTAAAATTTTTTATAAGTATTCTGTATACATAGATTGAATGATTATATTTGATGAAATTAGAAATAATCGCAGGGTAGGCAGAGGGAACTTGGGAACCTAATGTTAAGACGAAGGCATTGTGTGTTGAGTGGCGGAGCTCAACGCCACGCTTTGTTTTTGTAACCAGAGCGAAGAAATGAAAATATCATATAGGAAATATTTTATTTTTTAAAAATATTGACTATTTAATTTTTTCGTGCGGGCATCGAACCCACAACCTATTGTTTATAGTTACACGCTTGCGCCACCACATGCCTCAATCTATTTATGACTATAATATGAATATTATTTATGCTACTAAATTATATATATATATATATATATATATATATATATATATATATATATATATATATATATATATATATATGTTTTTCAATTACTCATATAGTATATTATTTTCCATTGAGCTTCATGTTAGTGGTACGTAAACTCACGATTAATTGCTGAGGTCAATCCGTCTCATTTCTTAGATGAATGTGAAATGTGTGAATGTTATTGTCTTTTCAATTTATGGATGATTATAATAATTAAGTAGATCATTTATTCATATATCAGAAGCGGTTATTAATCAGTTAAAGTTTAAAATAATATATACAAAGTTTAGGCAGAATTTTCTTTTCGGTTTTTTTTTATTTTTTTCAATTTTCAATGTATGATTATTTTTTTATAAGTCCAGTATGGCCAGCGCGGTGTGGTATAAAACTTCAACTTCATTTTTTCAGTTAGCGTCGAAGTTTTGGAGAATTTGTCTTTTAGTGCACTTTCCAATTAGTGGCGAATTTCAGCGTTCTACGTCGCCTAAATTCAGCTGCGTTTTGTATCAGTCACTACGCAGCGAAAGTATTAAATTAAAATTATATATAGTTTTAAGCTCAATCCCACACATAGCAAGGTAGGCAGAGGAAACATGAGGACTTAATGAGTGTTAAGTCACTCTGTTTAAATTAAGACAATTCCCGACCATTCTCGACCACTTTCAGCCCTATTCTGGAGGCATTACGTGCTGAATGGCGGAAATCAAAGTGGAGCTTTGTATGAGTATACATTGTTTAAAAAATACAATCAACCATAACTATACATAAAATTAGAAATGCAGTAGTAATTTCAATACATCCGAACAAAATGGGAGAGCAACGTACACCAACGGTGTCACTCGTAACGCCAATCAAGCGTTGGCTGGGTGTCGCGATTGTTTGTGTGTATACATACATACAATTACTTATAAGATCTGATTATATATAGAAAGCTTATTAAAAAGTTATTATTAATACTAAATTTAACACTTTAAAAGTGTGGAATAACACTTTAAAAATAGTAAAAGTTATTATTTATGTTATTATTGATATATGTAGATTTGTTATTGAGGTCTGTTGTGGGTTAGGGTCGGAAGTGTCTGTCTGTAAACGCGATAGTTTGTGGATTCGTTTCCCATTTAGAGGAAATGAAATATTGAATATATTAATATATTATGATAACAAGGTAAAGCGCTCCGTTCAGTTTTATCACGGAATGAAGTATTTCAGCACTAGGTTCCCATGTTCCCTTAGCCTATCGTGCCATGTGCCGGATACGGCGTGGAGGTGAAAAAAAGCCCAGCCACTCTTACTATTCAGTAAGGGATTGCGGGACCCGCCTGGTCTTCAGTGTGAATGACTATTCTAGGTATAGAGTTAAAAAAATGTAATAAAAATTTAACGCATTTAAATTTGAACCAAAACTTCTTATTATGTTCTAAAGCTTGTTTTAAACACTAAAATGTTTTATTATTTTTTTTTTAGCTTCACGCTGTATCCTACACGAGGCAGGGTAGGCAGAGGAAGCCCGGGAACATAGTGTTAAGACACTCCGTTCCATTTCCATTCCCTACTTTCCGCCGAATTTGAGGCATTGGATATTTTGGTGGCGGAATTCAACCTTTTTGCCTTATTACCAGAGCGAAGAAATGAAACATTAAATATTTAAATTGAAAATATTAAATATTTCATTTCCTCGTCCGGGGAATCGAGTCCAGAACAAAATTATACAATTTAATAAATGCTTTACATTTTTATAGTGAGGGCTATTATATAGTAGCGTATAATTTCCTATCACTACAGTCTACACGCTCTCTCAGCGACTTGGTATTGCATAATGTAATTTGGCAACGGTTGTTTGTACCGGTCTCTTGTTTGATTGCGGACGTCTCGATGCTTCTGTCGCTTGGTGAACTACTTTGATGATAATGCCTCATTATGAAATTATAGTTTTTTGTCACACTTTTGTAAGAGTAACGAAGTAATTTAAAAAAACACTTAACTTTTTCAAGTCTGGGAATGGCAAAAAATGTAGGTACTTGACGGTAAAGTTTTGATCGTAATACTATAGTGTTTTCTTTTTGCTAGACAATTAATTATGTTTATTACGATTGTATTATGAGGTTTTTTGTTTTAATGATTTTCATTGAAAAAATTATAGAATTAAATATTTCGACGTATTTTACGTTTAATCGGTCAAAAGAGGTGTTGGTTGGTATTTTGTATGGACTCCTAAAGTAATATAACCTGCAAATCTATATTAATAACTCGATAGTCGATGTTAATTTTAGTGTTTTCAAGACCTTTTGTATCCCGGCCCCGAGTCTATGCTTCCCGCAGGGAGCCCCCGGGTAAAAGATTTATATAAAACAAAACAATACTTGATCCTGTGTAACCTAGCCAATGCTATTCACGCGTTAAAGTAAAGAGAAACTTTAAACAAAAAGATATACTTATATTACGTTCATTTAGTGGAATTGCGTATTTCTATTCATTTCTACGCGGCATAAACGGCAGAAGGATGTGGCTACAAACGACACGTGGGTTCGAAGTGTGTGAAACATTTAATATTTTCAAGTGAAACGCTCTGATAACGAAGCAAAGTGAAGTGAAGATCTGCCACTCAACAACTTGAGGCCGCCTGTCGTGACGCAGCGGCACAAACGTGTGACTGTAACCGACCGGTTCTGGGTTCGATCTCCACTCGAGGAAATGAAATATTTCATATTTTCAATTTAAATGTTTCGTTTCTTCGCTCTGGTAATAAGGCAAAAGCGCGGCGTTAAGTTCCGCCACTAAAGACGCAATGCCTCAAATTCGGCGGAAAGTGGGGAACGGAAGTGGAACGGAGTGCGTTAACATTAGGTTCCCGGGTTCCCTCTGCTTTCCCTGCCTCGTGCGGGTACGAGGGTTACAGCGTGAAGCTAAAAAAAATCTGCCTCAAATTCGGCGATTTTTACGTTTTTTCCTTACATTACCCAATAAATTGCTCCATCCTAGGCTTAATCAGGCCGGGATAACGAAAATACAAAAGCACTTAATATTATATATTTTCTAGTTAAACTCCTACCAATTGAGTCTACTTCCGGTCATTATTAAGTATCGTGTCGTGAAGAAATGTTGAAAACCGTCTTCCCCGTTTTTGCACCGTTTACCGTCCGCTTCTCACATCCTGACGAGGGTCAGGGTCGCTTGTTATGATACAAATACATACAATCTTGACATTGTACGGCCCCGAAGGCCGCTAATGTATGCACGAAATAATTTGAGGTTGAGTGCTAAGTGGTTCAAACGGTGAGTAAAGTTATATTTGTTTTGTATATATGATTTATTTAAATTAGGTTGCTTTTGTAAATATGGCTAGTATTAAATATATATCATATCATAATTAGTTATGCACATTTTAAAGGTAAATATTAAAAAAAATTGAGATCTATAGTGTAACAAAGGCTCAAACGCGCGTCGGGTTGTGAATTCGATCCCCATTAGATGAAGTAAGATATTTAAGATTTTTATTTCTTTGCTCTGGTAATAAGGCAAAACGCATCGTTGAGTTCCACTACTCAATACCCTGTCCCTAAATTCGGTAGAAGCGGAGAGTGGAACGGAGTGTCATAACACTTGGTAGGTTGCCAAGTTCCGTCTGCTTTTCCTGTCAAGTATACAGAGAGCAGTGAAGTTAAAAACAATACAACAAAAACAATAGCTTGGTTAATTAAATCCGTAAAATCTTTTAATAAGGCGTAATGTTATTACATTTTTCGTAGATAAATGCGAGTAAAAGTAAACTAATGCGCTAGTTATTTTTCATATTTGTCTCTTAACGCTATCAAGACGATCGAGTACCGCAGTTCTTGCGATATAAAGTAACGGTACACGGCAACCTCCTTCAGCGCTCTCTATTTGGTTATAGTGAGTCTAGAACAATCGTTTAATATTTTCATATATGTACATATTACTAAGTACGTAAGACTATTACATGTTGCCATATTGTTAAAGTTTCTATGAATAGTGCTTACGTGTACGAGCCAAGAGGGAAGTTTTATTTTATCTTTTTTTTCTTAGTTGAAATGTGATGCACATATTATGAAATCACTCAACACGCAATGCCTCAAATTTAGGCGGAAAGTGGGGAACGAAAGTGGAAAGGAGTGTCTTGACAATAGGTTCCCAAGTTCCCTCTGCCTACTCTGCCATGTGCGGGATACAGGGTGAAACTAAAAAAAAAAGAAATATGAGCAAATTTATTGCTGCATAATGTATTTTGTAAATATAGGAACTTTTGTTATACGAAAGTGTTTTCTTATATGTAATTTGCATGTTTATTTTCTCTGAAGTTTTGTCCAATTGATATAACAATAGACAAACAGTTTTTTTTATCCTCCATAGCGAAAAGAACAGCGTAGATCATATATTAATGAATCGATTTTAATGCAATTATTTAATCGAAAATCGTGCTCATCGCGGTAGCTCATAGATATATTTTATGTAAATAATAAAAAAAAGGCCTGTCGTGGCGCGGCATAAGCGCGTGGCTGTAACCGACAGGTTCTGGGTTCGATCCCCAGTAGAGGAAAGGAAATATTTAATATTTTCAATTAAAATATTTAATATTTCATTTCTTCGCTCTGGTAATGAGGCAAAGAGCGGCGTTAAGTTCTGCCACTCAACACGCAATGCCTTAAATTCGGCGGAAGGTGGGGAACGGAAGTGGAACGGAGTGTCTTAACACTAGGCTTCCGAGTTCCCTCTGCCTATCCTGCCTTGTGCGGGATACAGTGTGAAGCAAAAAAAAAAAAGAAAATTACAATTTAAGAGCTATAAGCTGTTTGACAAGGTGAGGCTGTAAATATATTTGGTCGGGGATTTTTTTATTTTTTTTAATTATGATTCCATCTGTCAAATTCGTAATTCAATTATGTCAGTGTTGCTCCAAATCGACAATATAGAAAAGTTGATTAATCGATTAAAAAACTCTTATGGAGTAACCTATAAGGGAAATATCTACTAATCAAGTTATTAAATCAACGTACATACATACATACAAACATAATGATAAATAGTACTGATGGCATGCTTCCCACAATTACACAGGCTTTTATAATAAATTTAGTGTTCCCACATACCTTTATGGCTTTACATCAGGTGCATTGACCGCAGGCGTATCTATACTAATGATACTTGGTCATCACACTTAGTATATCACGCTATCATATTTATATATTGATTTTGGGATTTTTTGAAATTAAATATTGCCTATATTTATAGTTCTTCATACAAGTTGTATGAATATGACAAGTATCTTATTTGAATGTTGTTAAATTAATTAAAAGCTGCTTATGTTTGCTGGTTAATGGTTGCTGGTTCGATCCATATTAGGGGGAATGATTAATATTTAAATTATTATAATTTTGTACAGTAGCTGGTATGTTGTATATCAGCGCAGCGTTAAACTCCGCCAACTATGAAAATTTTGTTATTTGTACAGACGTTGCAGAAACTTGTCATATATGTAATATGTATATATTTGCAATTTTCATAATAACTGATAAATGGAAATTCGTTTAGTAATTTCATTCTAAAGTTGGATAACATTCAAACTAATATCAATTTTCGTATTAAATATAAATATATCATATTTTATTTACTTGTCTAATGAAAACGTTTCTCCATTTTAACCCTTATTATTAAATCATAATGGTTACTCAGGGTAGAATATCGTATAGGGCGGTCAGCTATAAGTATAGAGACCGGGGGCGCGGCGGACAGTGCGCGGCCGGCCGCGTACCACACTGCCGCCTGGTACCGTCTCTTCATACAATAGAACGAACGCTTCTGATCTTTAAAGACTCCATAGTATATAATATATACATAATGCCTGGCCTATATCAAAGAAATGGTGTGAGAGCAAATACTTGCTGTAAGTTGAACTAGTGTTTTCAGTGACAAAGTGCGTCGGTTTCTACAGGTTTTTTGTATATTTTGATGTATTTTTTTGATGAGTTGTGATCGAAAATGGGTTTTAGGTTGTGTTTAAAGTGATTTTATTAGTGGAGTTAAGTTATGGAGAGTTTTTGTGAAATATATTTGGGGATTTCTATTTTCTCTTTAATTTAAATTGGTGTTGAAAGAAAAGTGTAACGTATGCTTGTATTGTAATATTTAAATAAAAAATATTTATTTTTACACTGTATTCTGCTCATAGTAGGGTAGGGAACTTGGGAACCTAGTGTTAAGACACTCCGTTCACTTCCCCACCTTCCGCCGAATTGTGGAGGCATATTTATTTATATATTTATTTTTTAAACTATTTGTGTTTGAACATTGTTTAAAGCAAACTAACTACCTATGTGCAATGAAATCGCGGATAACACAGTCGTTTTTGTTTATTAACGAGTACAACGTACCGTACTGCGTGATTCAAGATGCAGTGTGTAGGCGCGAGCTAACGACCGGTGGATTCTCACGGTTATCATCGATTTGGATACATTTTGTTTATTATTTATAATATTAAAACGAACATTATATATATATATATCTATATATGTGTATATATATATATATATATATATATATATATATATATATATATATATATATATATATATATATATATATATATATATATATATATATATATATGTGTATATATATATATATATATATATATATATATATATATATATATATATATATATATATATATATATATATATATATATATATATATATATATATAGTCTGTTTCTCTGTTGCTTCGCTAGTACTAATCTTAAAAACGACTAGCCAGATTTGTATGGAGTTTTCACTATTATTTATTGACATTTTTCTCAACATCAACTTCATTCAACATTTAGCGATTGTTTCATTTTAAAAAGTTGAGATATAAAAAAAAAATACGTCAATTGAAAATAATTATTTCACAAAACTGCTATATTCTTTTTATTAATTTACCTAAAAATATTTATTATGCATAAATGTTGTTTTAATTTTATTAGAACACGAGAGTAATTAAGATTATTAATTATTAATTCAAGCGGGCGAAGCTTCGGGTGAGCCGTTAATATTTAATAAATTAAGAAATGGGGTATAACAACATTTATAGAACATAATAACTTTGATATTTAATTTATACGACTTGTAAATGCGATATAGATTTTATAGAGAAGTTAAAAGCGTTTCATATGCAATATGACGTTAAAACGAGCATATTCAGCGTATTTGATGTCGTAATATTAACATGAAGGAAGTTAAAAAGGTCCATAAAACATATTAGAATGGCATAACGTGGTGCAGTGGCCCAAACGTGTGACTAAACACGACAGGTTGCGGGTTCGATCCCCACTCGAGGATCTCGACTCGAATTGGAGCTTCTTATTTTTTGTAGTCGTTTAAAAATCAATTAAATATTTCATAAAAGGTGATCAGAGATCGTGAGATCATCAAATGTAATTAATAAGATTGTCCACGCTCAATGTTGGTTTATCATTGGTTCGTCACGGGCTCAGTCACGTTGTAGGGTCAAGTGAAATTTTACTTCACGATTCCTATAATTAATTAGACCTCTAATTTTGATGGAAATAATTGTGTATGATTGTTTGGAAAATAATGTATAAATATTTTTTGCTTAACTAACGAAAAATAACCCAATCTATTAAAATTTAAGTTTTTCTTAATTCTTAATATATATATATATATATATATATATATATATATATATATATATATATATATATATATATATATATATATATATATATATATATATATATATATATATATATATATATATATATATA
>DWMZ01002091.1:0-14723 GCA_018249855.1 Eueides tales michaeli | reverse complement strand
ACTTTACAGTAGTCCGTGGTCTACCCGTGACCACGGACTACTGTAAAGTGTTCGAAACGTCGGGTTTCCAAAAATGTTTAAAATTCAATATACGCGATTAATCCGTTTAAAAGTGTTTCATTTAAAAAGTTTTAGTGTACTTCACATATGACAGGGCAGGGCAGAAGACACTCGGGACGACTCTTTTTACAGTCGTGCGCTTGTGTCTTTGCACCAAGAAAATCTACCCTCCGTGCAAAGATTTAATCACCAAGTGAAAATCAAACGTAGAATCATTTGTGCAAAAAGGCTTGTCAACTTAAATTAATATCTTCAAAAACCCCGAAGTAATTGCCCGATTATAGAAATTCCCGAAACAAATTACCTCGAGGCAATGATTCATTTAAATATACTGACTTTACTGACAATTTAATAAATTTAGTACTGCCTTTTACAAATCTGGCGGAAGTTGAATGTGATAAGAACAAGACCTTCATTAAACGACGGGTAGCGTTTGGTATTTGTTTATGTCAAAATCTAAGCCTATATTTGTAATCTGTTTTCATTACAATTTATAAAATGTCCATAGCTCATAGCAAGTGTGCTGCCTAGCATGTAAGCAATGAGAATTTGGAAATCTAGTGTTAGGACACTTCGTTCTGTTCCCCACTTTATTTAATTTTTTTTATAATATTTAAATTAAAAATATTAAATATTTCATTTTTCCGATTGGGAATCGAACCCACAACCGGTCGCGTCTACCGTCTCTTGCTAGTGCCACTGCGCCACGAGAGGCCACAATATATTTTGTTTATAGAAGTAATTGTGTTTGAATACAGAATTTGGTAACATAGTGTCAAGACACACCGTAACACTAGGTTGTCAAGTTACACTAGTTGTTTATTTATTTCCATTAGTTATTTCCATTTAACTTTGCCAGCGAAATCGCAGGTAAAGTCTAAATTTAAAGTAAATTTAAATTTTAAAAAATCTTTTACTTTGTCAAATTGCTAAAACACACATTAAAAAATGTTTTCTTATCACTAAATTATTGTAAAGTACTCGTGTTACAAAATAATTAAAACGAAAGATCATTGAAGTGAAACAAAATTAAAATTCCAAAAGAAGAATCAAACCTGCTACTACCGACAATTTAACAGCAATTTAATATTCATAAAGTAATAAAATATTCTAAATACATAGACATTTACATTCCTTGTAGCGACATATACATATGTGATGATTAGAGAATGCTATCAACACAAGCTTTTATCTTGTAGAAGCTTGTCGAGGCTGTAAAGGACATGGCTGGGGCGTTGACTTGATTTACCTCAATATATTGGGTTAAATAATGGGAATATTTATCTTTACTATATTTTATATTAGTTATTTTAACGTATTTCGGAAAGACGTTATGTTTCTATTCAGTATCTCGCTGTTTTTATTATGCGATAATATTATAAAACTTGATATTGTAACTTTAATAATATATGAAGATGTCGTGGCCTCCCGGTTGTAGGTTTGATTCCCACTCGGGGAAATGAAATATTTTATTTTCTTCGCCCTGGTAACAAGGCAAAGACTACTTGAGTTTTGTCACACAACATATAATGCCTCAAATTCGGCAAAACTGGAGATTGAAAGTGTCTTAATAGGAACAGAGTATCCTAACACTACTCGTAGCTTCCCAAGTTCGTGAAATCGTTCGGGGTGAAACAAAAAAAAAATGCTATTAGCGTTGTAAAACCAATATTGATGTCAATAATTATTTGAAATTCAATTTGTAGGGGACCAAATACAAATATTTGCGAAGGAAAGTACTCTCGTTTCAATGAATAATGTAAGTGCTTTTTTACATAGACAAAGGCATTCTGTTGCCCATTTTCATTCACTTTGTAATATGTGTAACTCAACAATGCGAGTGTGTTGTGGTGCAGAGGTATAAAGTTGTACTCAAGGAAATTAAATATTTTAACAAAAAAATAGAGGCGGCATTTGGGTTCACCTGTTCCCTCTGCCAACCTTGCCACGTATGGAATACAGAGTGAAACTAAAAAAACACTGTAATTAGGTAACGAAAATAAGGTGAAACATCTTTACAATTCTGTTAAATATTCTTCTAAAAATAAAAAATCATTTCAAATATATACAACGGTGCCTCAAAATATATAGTAGGGGTAATTACTAGAGTAAATTTAAGTAAGTAGTTAGTATTATAATTTTAATAATTTACTTACTTAGTCTTTACTGAATAAAACACCTCAGTCCCTACTCGTTGTAAATTTTTTTAGACATTGTGGGTTAAGTGGTGGAACTCAACGCCGCGCTTTGTTTTATTATCAAAGTAAGAAAATGGAAACCATTTTATTCCTACAAATAATATCATACCAATAAACATTTACAATCGAGTACTTATTAGGAAACGTTCAAAATGTTATAAGTTCTTGTTCATTACGATACCATAAATAAAATAAATAAATAAATAAAATTGAATAAATTTAAAATACGATGAAGCTGTGGCAAATCGTGTCACAGGGACACAAGCTTGCGACTGTAAACTCAATAAGTTGAGAAATATTTTATATATTAATTTATTTGCTCTGGCAGGTAAATCGGAGCGGTTCCTATATTCAAAATTCGGCGACAAGTGGGGAATGGAAATGTATGAATAGGAGCGCTGTGTCAATACACTAGGTTCCCAGGTTCCCTCTGCCTGCACTCATATAATGCGGTATATAATTATATCGTAGCTATAAAGACATGTATATAAACTAAGAAATTACTCTTTAAAGACTGTCAAGTAAAGGCAATAGATATAGATGAACAAGATTAATGATGGAAAAGTGAGTGTAAAATGAGATGAGGTTAGGACGGAAGATAATCAGAGACAATTAATCTTTATTTTGCACTATAATGCTACCCGTTATCTGGGGAAGTGGTCGCGGGTTCGGTTAACTATTAAATTAGTCAATACAAATACAATTTAAATAAAACTACTATAAGTATTTTAAATGTTGAGATAAAGTTGCCAAGCAGTTTCTGAGCTTAGATTAAATTGTTTGTATTCTTTTTCTGTTTGTCTGTTCCTTTGTAAATTACTGTTTTATGCGCTATTAAAGAAATATATAAATAATAATGAATGGCATGGTTAAACGCGCTAATTTCAAGAACTGCAGTTTCTAAATGAAAAATGTTTTGCATAGCAGTTAAAACTGTAACATTTAAATATAAAACTGGCTAAGGTGGTTAAGTCATTGCTATAGTATCAAATGAAATATAAACCTCTCGATGTAAGGCAGGGTGGGTAGAGAACTTGGACTCTTACTGTTAAAACACTCCGCTCGGATCCTTACTTTGCGCCATTATTTTGAGGTTACTTTAGTTAGTTTAAAAAGTGATATAACTTAAGTCCTCTGAAATCACTTTGAATTTTTGTATAGACGCTTTGAGGTTGGCGGCAATTTAAAACAATTTCTTTTTAGATTCACGCAATAATTTTGTGAGATTACTTACACTAGGTTTCTAGTAAGGCTTTTCTATTTCGCACTTTCCGCTGAATTTCAGTCATTGCATGTTGAGTATTATATTTATAAACATGTGTGTCGAAAGGCTAGAGGTGGCCTCACTGTCGAATATACCATAAATCGTCTCGATCGACCTGATTAATCGCGTATATTTTGAAATGTCCTTTTTTGGAAACCTGTTGTTTTAAAGAATTTGTAGATACTATAATAAGGTCACAAAGTATTTTAAATAGTTCCATTAAAATTTGTAATAAAGTTGTGAGTTCGAATCCGTGAATTCGTTCGTTCGAATTAAATGTATAATAATTTCATTTCCTCGCTCTGGTAACGTGGAGAACGGAAATGTCTCAAGGAAACTAAATTTAATGAATTTCCCATACATACTTCTTTTTCCATTTACGTCCCTAATATAATATTGTAACAATACTTATACATACATCACCCTATGTCGAAGTAAAACAATATTATTATTGGACTTAGAAATATGGACAAAGTAAAAATATTATATTAATTGTCACCTTAAAATGACATTATTCTAGATATCCATTTCATACATCACAGGCAGAAGCAATCTATATTTCTTTTAAAGTCTGTGACGGACTGTACTACGGTATGGTATGAGGGTAAACGTTCCAAACACATTGGAGGGAAGTCAGAGGGAACTTAGGAACCTAGTTTTGAGATATTCCGTATCCATTAAAATCTTCCAGAAGCATTGCGTTTTAAATCAACTCAACGCCGCGCTTTTCTTAATTATCAGAATGACTAAATGTAAATATTATATATAAGAGGAAATCGAATCCACAGAACGCGGCCAATATGTTAAACAAATTATATTCAACAGGTACACTGCGGGCTAAGGCCGATAATAAAACATGGCTTACTTAGTGTCGTATCAATGAATTTCTTTAATTGATATGAATTTCTGTATATATAGTTCATAAAGGAACTGAGAACCGTCTCACAGCTCCGCTCTTATAGATTTATTTATAAGAGTCAGAAATGTTTATTATTTAACGATATTATTAATTCTGCAATCCCTTAAAACACTATTAAAATTAATGTATTTAATTAATGTTTTGGAATTCTGTCAAATCCAATATAAGCCAATTACTTAATCACACGTAAGGGTGATATGACAAAGCTACGATAGCTTTGTCGTCTCTAGTTTCTCTCTACTTACTCTGCTTTATATGGGGTACAGTACACAGCTAGCTACTTTTAACTCCCGACGACAGAAGGGGCGTGTTATAACATATTAATGTACGCAAATGTATGTGTATCCGTATTATCGTAACTGCCAAATTGATGATTTAATTTTTTTTAAATGTGACCTAAACGAGAGTATTCGGATAAAGATTGTCAACTCGTTTTACACATTTGTTGACTTTTAGGAGCATTTTGTTTCAGAGTCACTCACATTGTATTCCTATAAATAAAAGGTGCTTTGTACAAGTCAGAACTATTTCCTTTAAGTCGTCATTTTACGATTCTTCATTAAAATACTAAATCTTGTTTCTATTTTCTATGTTTTAGACATTTGTAATTATTTTTAACCCCTTTAAAATGCTTATAATATTTTATATTTTTTGTAGTTGTGTAAAAGGCCGTAGTGGTGCAAGTGTAGAAGCATATGATAGTAAACGTGACGGATGTGAGTTCGATTCTGACTAAGAAAAATGAATATATAAGATAAAATGAATATAATAGAAACTATATTTGTGAAGTTAAAAACCTATCAATATTCAGACGTTTAATCTAACAATCGTGTTGACGTATGAAATACTTCGCCCGTGAGAGACGACTGTGGTACATTAATTTCAAATATTTTTGAACATAGAAATTAATTTTCATTTCTTCGCTATGCTATACCGTGAAACTGAAAAAAAATGTTTCGTTAATTTAACAAAACTGAATTATCTGTTTAATTAAATTCAGTAATCAAAATATTAAATATTTCGTTTCCTCGAGTGGGCATCAAACCCACAATCTATTGCGTTAACAGTCGCACGCTAGTGTACCTCCGCCACGACAGACACTATCTCCTTTAATTATTAATACATACAAACACACTTTTATGCTTCGCGTGGAGACAACAAGATTTCATTTTTTCTTTAATTAATTATTACACAGAAAGTTTGGGGTCGCTGTACAAACTTTTAATGGCAGTTCTGAAAGTTGTCGGTGATTATAATGTAGTTGTTGTGTCTCTCTTGTAGGGATTTATTTAATATACGTTATTTATCTTTGTAGTCTGTACGAGCTCTGCTTGTCGTAGTGTTCATATTTTTCATGTGGTGACATTTTTGGTAATATAGTTTATGGTATATTATTGTTAATGTAAAAATATGTCTAGTAGCCTGTTGTGGTCCAGCGACACAAGCGTGTGACTGTAAACGACCGGTTGTGGGTTCGATACCCAGTCGAAGAAGTAAGAAATATTTAATGTTTTTAATTGATTTTTATTTATAATTTCATTTATTCGCTTTGGTAACAAAGCAAAGCGCGGCGTTGAGTTCCGCCACTCAATCCACAATGCATCAAGTTCAGTGGAAAGTGGGGAACGTAACGGAGCGTCTAACACTATATTCCCGAGTTTCCTTTGCCTACCACACCATGTGCGGTGTACAGCGTGAAGCTTAGAAAAATAAATATTGCAGCTTCAGCTAGCCCCTACCAAAACTCTGTTCTGACTTAATTACAGATAAGAACTGAAATCCTCCGTTCTGAAATAATCACTCCTCGATAACGATCACTTATCGTTCTTCCAAAATTTTTAGTTGAATTTAAAAATACTTACTTATGAAAAAGCTATAATCAGTAAGGAATTTAATAATGATGAAATTATTCAATAACATCAATAACGAGTTGGTCGATTTATGGAGATAAATTATTGATCCATTTTATTACATAAATTCAAGCTGTAGTTTCACGCTATATATCGCGTATAGGATGGAAGCTTATGTCACAAAATATTCTAGCTGCACCCTTTATTCCTTACATATAAAGGTAGACAGAGGGAACCAAAAGTCTAGAGTTATCCTAGATCCATCTTTCTCCACTAAGGCATATCAACTTTCCTTTTCCACAGAATTGAGGCGTTATGTGTTGAGTAATAGAATTCAACAACTTGGTAATAGAGGGAAAAGATGAAAATACTAAATATTTCCTATCCTTGAGTGGGAATCGAATTCACAACCAATCGTCTTTAATATCACTGCTCCACTTCAGGTCTTAATTACTTAATAATAAATTTGATTGCTGGAAAATATGAAATTTTGCTCAGTATTGGGATAATTATGATATCATGAATTTAGCTCAAGATTTCATTGTATATATCTTTGAGAAGATAAGAAATATAAGGAATATAAAAAACTAAGTACAAAATATAAAAAATTGCGTTAATATGGCGATAATAAATTGGTTTAAATTTATTATTGTGGATCCGGCTCTAAGTAGAAATTAAAATATAAAATATTAACCATAATATTTCCTCAACAGGGGATCGAACTCACTACCTTTCGCGTTTATAATCGCAAGTCAGTGCCCCTGCACCCCTACAGGCCTCTCCTCTAATATCCTAGCATTAAATAATTGACATAAAGTGCACAGTAGATAACACAAACGTAACGCGATATCATTACATTGAAAGCAATTCTCATTCTTTTTCATTTAATGAAAACTGTAGCGGAATAATTACTTTACTTAATTAATTAATGTGTTTTTTTCAATTCACAGAGCACTTAGTGGCTTGTCGTTGTTAAATATTAGAGTAGTATATTGGTATTTGTATGTTGATCCTATTGATAAAGTAAACTACATTATCTCCTTGCAATATTCAACACGCCAGTAATTGAAACATGGTCTGACGTAGCTGGGTTCAATACCTACTCAGGGAAATGATATATTTCATATGTTTATTTTCGTTCTTCTTGTAACGAAGCGTTGTTTTGAATTTCGCATGCATTGTCTCATTTAACAGAAAATGGGGAATAGTCGTCTTAATAAGTTTACTATTGCAGCTTTTGGTGGAGTTTAAAAATCGTGTTTTTTAGTATATTTTTTGCTAGTCTATACAAACAAGAATTGCTATTTTTATAGTTCACGCTGTTTCGGTACGCAGAGGGAACCTGGGAACCTTGCGCTGAGATACTCAAATCAGTTTCCCACTTTTTCCGAATTTGAGGCATTTCTTATTGAGTGGGGAAACGACAATATAAAATATTTCATTTCATAAAAATAAATATTATATATATTTGTATCCTATAACATTTACTTACTCCTGAGCTACGACGCGTTGAGAACACATTCTATTTTATTTTCTTTAAGAGTATTTGATATATTTTAATAACTTCGACATTACTGCGCGCACAATCGTGGGTCCTACTTTTTATGAGGAAATATAATACTATATATAGAAAATGTCTTGCTTTCTACGCGGGGTATACAGTTATTAGGTTCGTTCTGATTTACAGATAAAAGAGTAAGTGTTTTTTCAAGTAAAAAAAGAACAAAATTAAATCAAAATACATTTCAGTCAAATAAAACAAAAAAAAAACATCGCAAAGTCGCAATAAACATCTAGAGAACACAAAGAAATAAAAGAAACTCGTTCTGAATGGCGATCAGGGCACTAATTAAAGTATTTAGGTGACAAACCATGGCGTGAGGCTGTTTGCAGTAATTGTCCCATCGATTAGAGATCGCGGGGGTTCTCCGTATAGGACGAATTGAAGGGAGGGGTGAAAGAGGAGGCAATAGGCAAGGGATGATGCTTCATGAATACTGCAGCACCTCGGAGCAATTAAGTTTTCTAATCCATTTGAAAGTCTCTTTTTTATTGTCATTAATTTCTTGCAAGAGCCTTAACTTTATTTAAGGCTGAGGTAAATGTATTATTGACTGCGTGAAGTTACAATTTTATGGTAAGTAGATGTGGTTTGGGTGAACTACTCAATTGTTATTTGGTTAATTTTGAAATAATTATTTTATAGTAACGTCTATTACTTTTCAGTGTCTGCTGCTTAAGCAGAGTATTTAGCAAAATGCTGCACGTTGCATCGAACAAATATTTTTTGCATGGGTAAATAAGCATGGGTCCTCAAGCTTATATATAAAACTCTTACGTTATTGAGTGACAGCGTGTCTAGTAGTCTAGTAGCGAGGGAACAGTACACAACATAAAATGCCTCGGAAATTCGGATAGTCAATGCGTTATATGAAAAGATTCCTTTTAGCGCACCTCCATTCATCACCTTACCGCAACTACTCTTAATTAATACCCTTATATACTGAATTCATGGTATCAATATACACCTCCTTATATAATGAATTTATGGTATCAGTATAAAGCCATCCTGGTATGGTGTTCGACTGTGAACGTGACGGTCGTAGGTTCTTTTCCTAAACGAAAGTACTGATTGTTAATATTAATTCGGCATACTAATGTTAGCGACGAGTTGGCTCACCCAGTTCGATAGGTAGGGGAAAGGTTAGGAACGAAGTAAGTTCCCAGGCACAAGATGCTTCAGAGTAGCACAAATTATAAAGCATATAAGAGTGTTTGAACCGTTACTTAATAAAAGCCTTAAGCATAAACTAAAATAATTAAGAGTCTGCAAGAATATAATTACAAAAATAATGTTTTTAAAATAATACGTTCATAAATTATAATAATATAATACGTTTATTTGCCATTCTTTTTCTACAAAGAACTAGTTCTTAACCAATTTTCAAAATGCAGGAAGATCCGACGAATATGATATACTTAAACAGCTGCCTCCAAATCAAGAGCACATACAGTGCTAGCGTGAGACATGACGGCACTACTACTTGGTTCACTGGGTCAATTTAATTGGTGAACTAAACTGTCAAGTATTACGGAATACAACATGATCGTATATTTACCCTGGCACTTTCAGCCCCACTCTCCCCTATATACTATTCCCAAAAACACATCCAAAAGCTCAGAACACATTAATTTTGCATATATTCGTTAACTTTCCAGTATTTAGGAGGGTTTTACTTTGTAAATATTATATATAAGGTGTATAAAGTTGAAGACAGCGGTCCTCAGAGGGCTCGGCTATGGAATTATAACGTGAGCTCATACGATATAATATTTATATGCAATCTTGTCAGTTGCGTCTATCTGTCTACTATTTAAATTCGACAGTATGTATGGTAAACGCTCAATAGATAACAGAGAACTTGAAAGTTAACGTTATTATTCGTTTAAAATAACAAGTTAACTAAACGACTCTCTCAGCTTCACGCTGTATCCCGCACATGGCATGATAGGCAGAAGGAATTTGGGAACCTAGTGTTAAGTCACTCCGTTCCACTTCTGTTCCCCACTTTCTGCCGAATTTGAGGCAATGCATGTTGAGTGGCGGAACTCAACGTCGCACTTGGGAACCTAATGTTAAGTCATTCCGTTCCATTACTAATTTTCCTAGAATTTAAAGTAAGTAAGTTCAGTAGCTCGCTTGTGCCCCTGCAGTACGACAGACTTAAGAAGATTGCATATGAATATTGTAGTGCTAGCCGCGGCGGGACACTACACGGTTACTATATTGTTGAAACAGATACTTATTCTAAAATAATACCTGTTACTGACTAAGTATGTTCGAGAGCAGGTCGTTTAATATTCGAGCTTAATTTTCTTAATCAACGAGTTAGTATTTTTCTATTGTTTATAATGTATCTAATCCTAGTTCATAAAATAGGTTTATAAAATTGTATTATTGTCAGCACAAATTACTTGAAAACAGTCGTGGTGGTTGTAAGACTGATTTCAAATTGGTAGAATTAAAATATTAAACATTTTTGTTTTAGTAACGAGGCTAAAGCGCGTCGTTTAGCTTTGCTACTGAACGCGCAATGGCTCGAGACTTGTGACAGTGAGGAACAGTGAGGACAGTGTCATAATGAGAACGGACTGTCTTCACGTTGTATAACGTGTGTCTACACTGCTCTATGGTACAGCGTGAAGCTAATTTATTTAATTTATTTATATTGAAATAGTTAATGACTTTCTATTTATTTTTTAGCTAACTTATTTTAAATGGAAAATGCGAAATGGAATATTCCGTACGTAACATGGTAGGCAAAGAAAAACTGAGAAACTGGAAACTTTGTTTGTTTCTAACTTTCTGCCGAATTCTTGAGGTATAGCTTTGGGTGCCGGGACTCAACGCCACGTTTAGAGCTAGATTCTCTTGGCTTACAATACTATTTGCAGGATCAAAGCATAAGTCTTAAAATTAATCATAGAAATCGAATGAGCACAACCTATTTACGATATCATCACCACTGAGTCATAAGTGTTCATCATTTGTTCATACATTTTAGGACATTCCATCAGAAGGCGAAATTTTTGCAACACAAAAGTTTTCTCATAAGAGTCGCTATTAATCTCGCATTGTTTAGACGACAACCGCGTCCTGAACTCATGACGCTTAGCGAACTTATATATACGTTGTTTTCATATATCTTACTAATATTATAAATGTGGAAGTTTGTGAGGATGGATGTTTGTGCCATTTTTACGCTAAAACGACTGAAAAGATTTAGAGGAAACTATACAGTATATAGTTATAAGCTATATAAAAATAACACATAGGCTATAAATTATGTGAAAATTAAACAATAACTTTAAATCTGTGTCGCTTGTTATGTTAATACCTTCACGCGTCTGTAGTTTAATTATGTTGTCAAGGCACTCCGTTCCCCACCGTTTTCCGTTGAATTTTAGTCATTGCGTGCTGAGTGACGGAACTCAACGCCGCACATTACTTCTCCAGCCACACGCTTGTGGGCACAAGCGCCACGGCACGCCTCAAAATCTAATATCTTTATTTATAACTAGCGGCTTCCCGCGGCTTCGCCCGCGTAAAAATCGTTTTATTATGAAAACTCCTGAATTTTAACTACCTTCAGCACCTTAATTCTTCTTTGCATAAAGATAAAGAGAATGGAGTTTTTTTATATTTAAGAATAAAAATATAATAAAGGATGGGTCATTAAGTTATGCGAATTTTAAAAATCATAGAAAAAATCTACAAAGCTTAGAATTGACAATCTTCTTTTATACTTGTAATAAAGCAAACATTTGGGAATTTTATTTTTAAAAAATAACGTCACTGAGATGTGACCATCCGAAACACATTCTTCGAATCTGGACCTCTAATTCGTAAACATTTCCTCGCAAATGTTGCTCTTGAGCTGAGCAAATGTCGTCGGTTTATTGGCATAAACGCGGCTCTTGAGGTACCCACAAAGAAAATAATCCAGTGGCGATCTGGACTCTGAGGAGGCCACGGAATGTCTCCTCGACGCGATATCAGTTTTCCAGTAAACATTTCGTTTACAACAGCTAAGGACTCATTGGATATATATATTTATATATATATATATATATATATATATATATATATATATATATATATATATATATATATATATATATATATATATATATATATATATATATATATATATATCTATATATGTCTTTGATGTTTTAATTTGGGAGTTTCTGAGGCCCAATACCGACAATTTTGTAAATTCACATATCCACTTAAGTGAAAATGAGTTTTATCCGAGAAGAGAATATTGTTCAAACTTTGAAAACGCTGTAACATTCTTTCGGCAAAAGCACGGCAAAGATAGTGGTCATTTGCTTTCAATTCCTGGACTAATAACGTTTATACGGGAGAAATTTAGGATCTTTTTGGAAGAAGTCTTTACATAGAACGCACGCTGCTCACTGGTGAAACGCTCAATGGCGACTAAATTTCCAAGAACCAAGTTACCTATCCCCTAGTTACTATCCGCGCCCCTCTCCTGCGTCCCTCTCACGATTAATCCGATTTTAAAATCCGCACACCTGTCTGGACTCTATATATTATTGGTATGTTATTTACTGCAAATATCGTAGGTAAGGCATACGATAAGGCAGCAATTTTGCTTTGTCATAATTTAGTGTAACAGAACATGTAGAACATTAACTTTAGTAGCCAACTTGTTAAGACGGTGCTAAGGGAATAGGTAGACCGTTGTCAGTAAGAGAATTGCCTACAATCGAAAATACAAAGGAGATTATTAATTGCTCCTTTATCTGTTGGGCTGATATTTCCTTTCGCATTACGGCTAGAAGTAGGTAAAAATCTTTTGATAAAAATGTTTTGTACATTTTCCATAGTCTAGAAGGATTCAGATTGCAAAAAATACTAACAGAATAGCAAACAATTGTCGTAACTACTGGGACTATCACTGACGCAAGACTGTGGCGATATTAAATATTTCATCTCCTCGAGTGGGGATCGAACCCACAACCTGTTGGTTACAGTCACACGCATGTGCCGCTTTGCCACAATATGCTTAGATCAATAGTTTTTAAAACGAAAAAAAATTTGGTCCTCGAACAAAATACAGCAACACGGTCAAATAGTATTATCCCATATGGATTATGATACACTGTGTATACTCTGCCAAGAGCAGCATCTGGCCACACTATTTATTTTTTTACCGTATAATACCGTTTTATAATCACTTTCAAATAATATTTTATATGTAACTGATACATTTTGACGCCTCCGAGTCAAAAGTTGTACTATTTACAAATCTTGATACGCATGAAAATGACCACAATATTGATACGCAATAAATCCTTGCGTAGGATGCGTCGCTTACGTTTGTCATGTTCTATTAGAATTTTTTATTACTTACACGTACTTACTTTCGTAAAAATTTTTAATATACAAACCCCCTTTTAATTAGAAAATATATCTGATTTTCTCGATTAATACTCATTTGAAATTGAAAGTAGGTCAAATGAAAAAAAAATTGATCGAATTATTCCGAATTAATCTGAAAAAATGTTAAAAAAATATTTTTACTCCATTAACTAATCCGTTCAAATTCTTTTCGTTTAAAACCCTTTTTTAGTGTTTTAGCACAGTATAAAATATTGAAATTACCCATAATCTTAAAGGCTTTTTTATACATTTTTTTTTGTTTCATTTTTTTCATAAAGATTTAAAAAATATAAGCGTTTACATAAGCTTATTGACGTATAACAAACAGCGTTTCTCTGACAGAAACATTTTCATCGACCATCTCATTAAGTTCACTCTCACAATTTTAAGATGATGTTTTATATAAAATAGATAGATTTCAACGACAGCCGAATTTAAATTAAATCTTAAATTAATATCGTAACTTGTCCGTTAAACCTTCATACACACGAAAATGACAATAAAACGGATTCTCCTCTACCGCATATGATGCGTCGTCGATCCCGTAGCAAATTTTAAATCACGTCGAAATTTTTAAAATAATAGATATTATATTATTACTTTTAATTACCTTGTATGCTTATTTCGTAAAAATATTTCATGTGCTTACTGCAAGGGTTTTTTTCTAATATTTTAATATACCAATTTAATTTAAATAGATCCATCATACCATTGTATATAAGCCACAATCTTATTTATTATTATTATTATATTTCTTTGTCAGATATTCCATATCTTTATTTTTATATCAATAAAAAATATCTGTCAAGCTGCACATCTTTAATTAATGCTGTATTTTGTTTTTTCTTATACTTTAGCTGGACCGTTATGATTGTTCATGGGATGTTCCAGATCTTCAATTTTCAAAAACTTTTGCTAAGAAAGCATTTTAATATTTCTTATCGATAAACTGGACTGTTCCGTTTGTTCATGAGATGTTTCAGATCTTTGATTTTAATATGTCAATCTAAAATGATCACCACGTTCAATAACTTTTGTCAAGACTGCATTTCATTATTTATTGTACTTTGGCTGGGCAGTTATGATTATTTAGTACATGTTCCAGACCTTCGATTTTAATATATCAACGTAAAATGCTCACCACGTTTAATAACTTTTGATAAGACGGCATTTCAATATTTCTTATAGTTTAGCTGGACTCTTAAGGTTGTTTATGGGATGTATCATATCTTTGATTTTAATATGCCAATGTAAAATGCCTATCGCGTTCAATAACTTTTGTTAAGACAGCATCTCAATATTTCTTATAGTTTAGCTGGACTGTTAAAGTTGTTCATCATATGTTCCAGATCTTCAATTTTAATATACCATTGTAAAATTCTCATCACCCTCTACATTTTTTGTTATGGATATATTTAATTATTTCTTATAGTTTATCTGAGCCCAGGCTGTTCTGCAT
>DWMZ01002090.1:0-14724 GCA_018249855.1 Eueides tales michaeli | reverse complement strand
ATATATATATATATATATATATATATATATATATATATATATATATATATATATATATATATATATATATATATATATATATATATATATATATATATATATATATATATATATATATATATGCCCGAACTGATTCTTTTATCTACTGATTTCTAGATTATCTTTCACTGGTAAAATCTCATTTTACCTGAAAATGAAAATATGGATCCTGTATAGGATCACTTTGTTGTTCGTTTGTCCGTCTGTTAAATTCATTTATAGATAGTGTAGAGATATCACATACAAGTTTAAGTTAAAAAAAAATTATAAACTTATATTTGTATCCCGTACTAATTTCATAATAGGTCTAAATTTATGAAATTTGGCGACAAGTAAGAACTTATAATTGTACTTAGTTTCACACAAACTGAAGCAGGCGGACCCGCGAGTAGATCATATTGGTTGTCAATAAAATAAATCTCTTTTTTATATTTTGAAATTATTGTTGAAACATAAATATAATCTCCGTAGAGATTCTGTAGATACATTATGTACCTATTATTATTCATTAATAATCATAGTTACATAATGTATCTACAGGATCTCTACAGGGACTATATTTTTAGATATTATTATTATTAAAAAGCTGTGAAAACCTACATTGACAAATTTCAAATTTATGCGACATCACTGAATATTCATAATAAGATAATTAAGCATTAATTATCTATATCCATTGATATAGATAATTAATGCTAAATTATCTTACAATCTATATCAATGGATATAGATAATTAATGTTTAATTATCTTAATATGAATATTCAGTGATGTCACATAAATTTGTTGTCGATTTTCACAGCTTTTTAATTATAATTTAAGGTTACTAAAATTTACGTAGATTATAGGCTTGCAAAATAGGTAGGAAATTATTAAATGTCCAATTCTACTATTATCATCAATGTGAAAGTTTGTGAGGATGGATATTTGTTTCACCTTCACGCAAAAAGTAATGAATGGATTTAAATTAAACTTTCCAGTAATATGGTTTAAACATCAGAATGACACTTAAGCGTAAGTTTATGTTGAGATATTTATTGTTGATTAAGTGTTAATTCACCCCTAGGAAAAAAATACTTATTTGGAAAATATATAAAAATCTCGGTACGTTCAAATTTTAAACGTTATCCAAATAAGTATTTAAGTTAAGGTTTTGTAAAATTGGACTGTAATGTAACAATAAACTTAAGATACTAAATTTAAGAACTTACGAAGCAGGATTTGAACCCGCGCCTCTTGGAAACTGTCCAAGCGCTCTGACCAACTAAGCCATTCATTCTCACCAAGCTCCGTTGAAATTTTTATACTCTTGTTACAACTTATTTATGTTGTTAGTTCTCTGTAGGGAGATTTTTACAAATTTCTGCTACCCAAAGACAATTCGTTAGAATTATCGTTTGCCAAGAATGAATGCTATTTATTAAATATTTTTACTTTTTTAAAGTGTTATTCCACACTTAGGAAAGAAAGAATGAAATAAAACTTTATAAATAGTAAAAATAATAAACTTAAGCATGTATAGCCGCGCGAGGTTCACTTGTTTATATTATGATTGTTTTTTTTTGTCATTGATAATAAGTAGATTCTAGAAATATCTAATTTAATCAGATGCATACAAAATTTGGCATTTTATTAAGTTTAAATCAGTTTTATCTCCTTTTTCAGTCTTTTAACATAATTAAAAAATAAAGCGCTGACGGACCAAGGAAGGGACACACCAGTTATGTGCAATGAAATGTAGATACGACTATTTTCGGTAGTTCGTAAGGAATCTATTTATTGTTTTATAACAAATATAATTTAAGATAGTAAACATAGCTATAAATTGAAGCAAACATAAAGTAAATGTGGTTCATATACATATAATTAAAACGTCCCACTTAAATATATTTGACAATTTTGCTTAGTAAATTACACAGAGCGTATCGGCGAAATAGCTGTGATGGTAATTGCATTAATTCCTAGCACGCATGTACACGTAAATATTGCAATGTTTGCAGTTCATTAGAACTAGTGGCTACATCATTATGCTGTGGGTTCAGATGCGGCGGAATTGCCTACCATATAATTTTATTGTGGAAACTAAAAGAGATAAGGAAGGCCGTTCTAAGCTAGTGAGTGTTCGGATTTTTTTTTAGTACAATATTGATTAATTTATGTAATACTATTAAAGAGCCTTAATATTAATTTTATTAGTAATCATTCTGATAAAAGTGAGCTCAGAATTGACCAAATTTTACATATGTAATTTTTATTATTATCTACGCAAATAGAGCTTAAACGTAATGATATCTGTGGTTTAATATATGTAGCTTTTCCTCAACAGTATGCTATACATATCCTTTTATATGAACAATTGTGGTCAACCGACAACGGAGTCATAAAATCAAATGAATATTTACTGTTCTTTCTAATTTAAGAGTATTAAGAAAAAATAATAATTACTTCAGTGTGGTTATCTATTCTGATAAGACTTTTTATATTATCTTTCGGTGTAGGTGTCATAAAATTTCGTTCAGCCGTTCCGGGAAATAGCCCGAACAAACATAAACACAAGCAGACTATATACTATTATAATAGTTAATAAAATTAAAATGGAAAAGAATCCCTCTTAGTTAATACATTCAATTTTATGTACTTTATTAATTTCCTTTTTAACAAAGTGAACTGCTTTGAATTAACAAAAAACACACAACACGGCACGGCACGGCACGGCACAAGCGTGTCGTTCAAACCGACAGGGGTTCTGGGTTCGATCCCCAGTGGAGTAAATGAAAAATTTAATATTTTCAATTTAAATTACTAATGTTTTATTTCTTCGCTCTGGTAATAAGGCAAAGCGCGGCGTTGAGTTCCGCCACTCAACACGCAAAGCTTTAAATTCGGCGGAAAGTGGGGAACGCTAATGGAACGGAGTGTCGTATCTTAACTCTAGGTTCCCGGATTCCCTCTGCCTACACTGCGGGATACAGCGTGAAAAAAAAAACAAAGTAAAAAGAAGCTAACTGACCGCTATGCTCTGAACTTAACAAATTTATTATTAATTTTTCTCTCGGTACAGAGTTAATAAAAATATTATCAATACAAGTACCGGTATGATCGGTACGATCCTGTAGGCTCTAGAAATAGATTCTGAAGGTTATATGAATTCATTAAAGACCTGATTCTAGAAGAAGTAGTGGAATTATCTAGTAAATTAATATTGAAATCTGCACATATAACTATATTTTTTTAGATCCAGATAATTTTACATGTGCTTGTTCTAAAAAAAATTCAGTGTTCATATAACCCCGTGGGAGGTCTGTGCACATAATAAAATGTTACTGCATATTGCACTAAGTTCCACTAAATTATTTCTTGGCAGAAACCATGCGCTTAACTCTCATCTCACTAATAAATAAAAAAGTGTATATCAACAAAATTCGAATATTTGTTTTGAAGATAATACGGGTCAGTGTAGTATTGTAAACTAATATCAGTAATCCTATTAGGATTATAGGCATCAACCTATAAAGTGCTCTACTGGATCGTATTAACCGATAAATTAACAAGGTCTGTCATGCAATTGTATTGTTATTATACACCACTTCGTGTAATATTTTCTTAACTATTTATTTCTCCCTTTGAAATTATTTTATGTATACTTAAGACTTTATTATACCCTTTTAAAGTCCATAAGTATGTTTTTAAAAATAAAGTTTAGATACTATTATGTATCTATAAAGTAGGTAAATTTTACTTCTCGTTTTTATTGTCAAAGGAGAAGGTCAAAGAGAAGTGTATTATAAAATTATTACAACAAAACCTTTTTGAAAGCAATATTTTATTGAAATGAAGATTATATTGTGCATAAAAAAATATTTCGGCTTAATATCTTGTTCAGTGTAAGCTTTTGCAATTTTGTTACCATAACCATATTAGTGCGTTGTGTAAAAATTCGTAATGCACCATTATGTTGCGGAGGCTATTTGGGCTTAAAGTAAAACGAAATGTCATTGTAATCAGAGCTGAAGACGTAATTTACATTTCAGCTAAACTAGAAACGCGAAAATTTGGGAAATATTTACATACACTAATATTATTACTCACGAACTAACACGGCAAGCTTAATAAAATTTGTAAATGCCACGCTTAAAAGTAATTTCTTTTAACTAATACATTATTATTACGTTGACCTATATTGCAATATTTACTTCTATAGTTACCAATGTATTATGAGTAGAATGTTTTCCAACATCTTGGTGAAATAACAATTATTTACTGAGAAAATATGCCGGTAATATGAGAACTGTACTCGTACCAATACCAAAACAACTTATCATAAAATCTTGAAAGTAATTGAACAGTTTCTAGTGATATACAAGGAATAAGCCACTAGATAAGTAATTCATAATATATATATATATATATATATATATATATATATATATATATATATATATATATATATATATATATATATATATATATATATATATACGCACGCAGCGTGTACCTATAATAATTGCTATATTATTTTAATTATAAAAACTGCTTTGGATTAATAAAAAAAACATTTTTAACTACATAATACATTTATTGAGGAAGAAAATAGGTTAAATTACTGTAAATTTACGATTTTTGAAATATTAAATAAGGTGTTAATCACAATTTTTTATGTTTTTCATATTTAGTATTTTTCTTTCTTATGAGTGGAATAACACTTTAAAAATAGTAAAAATATTTATTAAATAGCATTCCCTCTAGCCAAACAACAATTCTAGTGAATTGCCTTTGATTAGCGGAAATTTGTAAAAATCTCCCTATTAGAGATGCTAACAACATAAATAAGTTGTAACAAGTTGAAACTCACTACGTTCAAATTTTTATACGTTTTTAAAATTAGTAAGTAGAAAACGCCTTTAGGTTTTTATTTTATTTTTGGGTAGCGTATTTCCTTAGAATTATTTATATGTTGGCATTAAGGCTAACAATATAAATATGTTGTAACAATATAAGAACGTATACGTCTTAATGATTAGAGCGCATGGACGGATTCAAAGAGGCATTGGTTCAAATTATAACAGGATTTTTAATTTTTATACTTTTCTAAATATATATTACTGAACGTTTAGATGTATTTAATACAGCGAAGCAACCTTCTGTGTTTGTGATCAGTGTTCTTAGAATATATCATATGTTAAATAAAATTCCTACATATTTCGATTTATCAATGCGGGCGAAGCTGCACGTAAAATTTAATAGTTATTTATCGAGGTTTACTTAGAATACATAACGTTATAACACATTCATGATATATTTTATATGTTTTTAAAAGCAATCAATAATTATTTCGTTTTAATAAATATTATAGTTGTAAGTTATGAAGATAAAATATTTTATCAAAAGTTTATTTAGCACTCTTGCAAAATGCTAAACACCAAGTTATTTCACTAGCGAACTGAACGTAAATAGCAAGAGCGAAACATTTATGCAGTTTACTTTTCCAGCGAGTTTGAAATGATGTTGTCACAAACGAGAAATCGTATATATTTATTTTAATGACAAGAGTTCAGATAACGTCAGTGACATATTAACATTATTTCGTCTTAGATAAATGTTTTAGATGCCACACATGTTTTAGTATGGCGGCAGTGTTCTTTTGTCTGTCCTCTCCAGATTTGTATACAAAGTGGGGCGGGAGCACACACTGGCACGACATCGATTTGTTATGTCACCTGACGATGGTAAATTGGTTCCATAAATGCATTATCGTCAGGGTAAATTGTGCACCATGTTGTGCACAACAGACATTGTATCTCCCGCATGTCCTTCCACGAGCTTTATGTCCTAGATTGGAAATCTTAGGTTTTATATTTCGTTTTGGTCTCATAAGCCAAAATGAAGAAAATCTAGAGACTCTGTTTTAATTTTTCCTCTTAATATAGATATATAGTATAATCTTTACCTTATTCTGTTGATCTGACTCTTTATTAAAAAATAAATAATATATAAAGTTAATATTCTCGTACAAAGTCCCGATTTGTTCAGAGGTAAAAAAATTTAATACTATGCGTTGCGCTTGGCAAGATTAGCATTAAGTTTGAAAAGTTGAGAATAATTAAGAGTTTGGCTTAAAAGTTTCAAAGCCGATTTTGTTCCCTGTTGAACATGTAAGTTAAAATGTATAAGCTTTTTTCAAATAGTAATATTTTTATATATATTATAATGATTAATCTACTTGCGATTTAAGTGGGGCATTTAAGATTCTCAATTTACTTCAATAGTGTTAAAATATAAAAAATAGCCGTTTTTTTGAAAAAAAAAACGTTGCAGGAGAAAAATGTAGTTAATCCAGTCTTGTCGATATCAATACATACATATAACAAAAGAGTAAAAAAAAGTTTGCCTGTGCATTCAACATTTTTCAATAAAAATAAAATAGTAAGGAAGTAGTAAAAGAGTAAAGATTTTAATAATAATTGTCTGTATGTTTATATGTCTGTCCGTTTGCAAGCGCTTATTTTCGGATCTGATGTACGGGTCTGAATGATTTTTTTAATAGTTAATAAACCTGGCCAACAAACAGGGTATAGTTTGTTTTGGAAACTGGAACACCTGATGTAGAACCTTAAGAAACCCGCCAAACGATCAAAAATTTATACAAGACGCCTTAACAAAATATGCTTAAGATGATGAGCAGTTTCTATTAAAATATTAAAAATCCTGTAAGGGATCTGCTAATCTGTAAAAAATACAGTAATAATGCCTTAGCAAAAGTTAACAAAGATGATAACGAAGATGTAAAATGTTTGCGGTTCGACTTCTATAAATAAATTTTATAACTTTTTTTAAATACAAAGTGTACGCGAATGAAATTGCGGGCACCAGCTTGTGTATACTATATATATAAAATTCTTTCATTAATTAATTACTAAACTATTACGTTAAGGTTCTTCTATAACTTTATTTTTTATGAATTCTCCTATAAGATTATATTTCATTAAGATTTAAAAATATTCAACCAGCATCACAGGACTTGCACATCATTAACCATGCAGTTGCACTTAGGAAAGATAAACAAAAACGATATTATTTCCTGTAAAAAATCCGAGTGAAACGCTGCGAAACGTGTGAACGGCGAAATAAGAGAATTTAAAATCATTTGCAGCACAATACTATAGAATATTAATTTTGTTCCAAAGCTCTCGGAAGATACCGCAGTAACTTCTACAGTTTAAACTAACTAATTTGAGATAATAATCGATTAATGCGCTGAGATACTATTATATTGTACACATTTTACAAAGAATATAACAGCATTGCAAAATAACCTTGCGCAATATGAATTGTGACAATGTAAATCGAAGTGCATAATCCTTATTTACGTAGGCAGTCGTGATAGTTGAAATGATTTATTGTACAATATGGAGTTGTACTTATTGTCAATAATACGCTCAATATTTGAATCACGGAACATTGATAAATTTTGCATCTAATATTTTGGAACACTTAACTATAGCTCTCATATGCACTACACACACTGTTTTCCCTATTAAATTTTAGCAAACCTCACTTAACCTTTAGTGTTTTATTTAAATCGCTAATAAAGATAATTATTTAATTATTCCAATATTAAAGTCGACAAAATTACAAATATTTTTTTCTTAGTTTTGTTGAAATTTAAGTTTTCAATGAGTGATGATCTCATAAGAACAAGAAAGTAGTTAAAACTACGAGTAGTATATAAATTAGTGTAACTCAAGCGGGCGATATTATCCGCGGGTTGAAAGTGTCAATATAAAAATATTTAAATATCCATCATTTTATATATACTATCGTTTAGTTAATGAACTAAATATTACTATATTTAGTTTAGTACCTACTTCACGTAAGAACTTTTAATTGTTATATCAATTGTAACAAGTCATGATCATAGAAAATATCAATATATTTATAGATGCATGCTTTTTAAATACAAAGTTATTAAATATAGATACAAATTACTTGTCTTTATTTTCCCTTTGAGTTGTCCTTACTTTATTTAGAAGTATGCAAATAATCATTTATCTATCAGACGTTTAGTATTATATTGATCTGTGGGGAATTGAAATACACGAACTTTCTCAGAATTTAAGTTGGTTCGTTGCGAGAATACTGTGATAGATTACTAGAATCAAATAGATCGAGAAGACTATATTGCTGTGAACGAAAGCAAAGTGGATGAAATCGTGTATATATAATATACAGGTACTAATCTGGCTAATATTTTAGGTCATATAGTCAAATTTAGTATATGTATATAGTCCGTTTTCTTATATACTTATGGATTACAGATATCGAAAGCTTATTTCCACCTACGTTATTTTATTAAGATAATAAAAATCTTGTATTTATTTGTACATAATAACACCCTTTTATAAGTTAATAAGAAGTTACGTTAAAATATACACATATTATGTATAGCACCTGCACTACACATCAATCATAACTATATAATGTATCTAATATCCATTGTGTATTCAACAGCGAGATACTATACTCGTTTATATGTGACAACCGTCACCAGAACACGGAACAATTGTCATCAGTGAAACTAATTACGCGTAAACAAGCTTAGAAATCTTGTGAATGTCCACTGTTCCGATAAAATCTTCTATGAGCTTATATATTATATATACTATTGATTTTTTATATTTTATTCTTGTTGATGTAATTGTTTGGAGATGGTGTTTTTTTTTATATTAAATACGATTCCTTCAACTTTTTAACTACAAGTTCCACATTTTTTTAAATCTAGACGTCGTTGACATTCCTGAGCATCTGCCTAGGTGACTTAAACGTGACAGGTTGTGGATTCGATTCCCACTAGGAAATATTATCGGAACGAAATTCCTTAACGTGGCTAACGGATAGTACAATTTAGTAGTCACGTAACGAAATGCTGTATATAAGACAGAGTCAAACAGTATTACTTTCATATGCGTGTATCGAGCCTACAAATGAAGACATTGAAAAAATATCCATATAACAATATTTTCCATATAACAATAATTAAATTCTAAGAAGCGCGAGTTCAAAACGAGGCAGTCGTTTAAATTTTTATACGTTTTTAAATTTAGTATTTTTTGTTCCCTAAGTGTGGAAAATCTCTTTAAACATAATAAAAATATCAGCTTCCTACTGTACCTACCAGACTGGTCTGGAAAGGATTACCTCAAGGCACAGCTCTTAGTCCTCTGTTGTATAACCTGTACACTCATGATCTCGAATTGTTTGTCAAAAGCTTTTGTAATGTCCTTCAGCATGCTGATGACATCGTCCTCTCTACTACAGCTCATAATCGGTGGAGGACATAACTTATCGTTTAAATACTGCTTTACACTATCTAAACCAGTGGCTCTTGGGCCGTGAATTAGCATTATCAGTATTGAAATGTCGGGCGGCAGTATTCTTCAACTCTTGATTTTGAAATTTATTGTAGTAATGATAGCATATATTTAGCAGATAAGGTTAAATTCTTAGGCATAATTTATAGGTAAAATTATAGGCTTGATAAAAGACTGAACAGAATTACTCATGCTGAACATGTCAGCAAAAAATGTGAAAATATCATTAACCATTTAAGAGCTGTGCCTGGTGTGTAGAGGGGTGCACACAATTTTACTCAAAAACTACTGTACAGTGCAATAATTTGTAGTCATATTGACTACGGGCTATAGACCCCTTTAATAAAGCTACCACTGACAAACCTAATAGAATTTAAAAGTCTTTCCCTACCAACGCATTACAGGTGAAGTGATAACTGATCGATTTGTAGGTAAAATGCTACTACACCTTCCATTCCTTGTGGTCTAAGCTGTGCGTGGTAAGCCTACTTGCTTATTAGTTACCTAAAATTTAGCTACCTATATTACAATTTGTCTTTGTATATTATAAAAGTCCATTCAAAAAGTAAACGGACGCTTTAGGAATATATGGTTTAATACATGATCAAGAATCAGACTGGTATTAAATTTTTCATTGAAAGTAATGTCATCTTAGGAAAACTCTACTACAAAGACTACGATATTTATTGAAAAACTCTGCTACTACGATAATTGCAATAATATCTAACATACCAATAATATATAACAGACTTATTCTCAAGTATAAAAAAATCCATTCTCATTATGCGAAAAAGAATTAAGGTTCTGACCTTCAGTCAGGGGATTTTCATTGAATAATCCTAAGCGGGCGAAGCTGAAAGCAGCAGCTAGCTTGAATTAATTTGTATATGTGTATATGAAGTAAGGATCATAATTATCAACTTAAATACTAGTGTATTATATTATACGTAGTAAATTATTTTTGTATTTATACTTAACACTAATTTAATTTATTTTGTAAGTAAATCATATACTATCATGTCTATTTATTTGGTAAATCAAAACTAAGTAACATGGTATATGGACTTTAGTAATGTTATTTGTGTTAATTATATATTGCATATTTATTTCGTATTAAAATGGCATGAGCCTCTTTTTTCATGTTCTATTTTTTTAAATATATAATATTTACGAATTAAATATTATATAACTGAAGTCGGAAAAAAGAGATATCTTTGTTCATATGACGTATCTTATGTGCTTTTATCAGATTGAAACTAGAAAGATAAAGCTGAATAAAGATTTGCTATTGCACAAACTACTAAAAAAAATGTTATGTTTATTTGAAAACAGAAAAAACATTAAAGTAAAAATATACAAAAACCTAACGTTAACTAGGATTTAACATGACACAATCTTCTCTGTACAATTAATTCCATTTAAGTATTACCTTACAATAAAATTATTTTCATTTGAATGTTCTGATACAACGCGCGTTGGTGAGGATCGTATAACAATGTGCATCTGAATTTCACATTCACTACAATGACGGTCGTTGAAGTTTGCTCGCATTTGCTTAGTCCCTAGGTACGACAATGTACATGTATCGTAGGTCTTTTCATATTTTAACAAAATATTACTCTTCTTTAGTATTTGCACTAAGATTTATTATGATAATTATATTTAGAGAATAGAACCATATATTTAAATAAATTATAAAGAATAGAACCATATATTTAAATAAATTATATATTCGTTCTTATTTAGTGTTAACATATTAGATAGTAATACAGTGGGTATTACGGTCTAAATAAAGTAAATTAAGTTTGTAATTATCTTCTTCAGCGTCACGCTGTATTCCGCACATGGCAGGGTAGGCTGAGTTAGCATGGAAATCCACTGTTAAGATAGTTCCCTTAACTAGCTTCTTCTTAAGAACAAAATGAATTTAATTATAATTATATTCGTTGATGACAAACAATCATTTGTCATTAACAATTTTTTTTCATAAGGAATTAAAAAAGAAGTTACATAGAACACTTACAAATTAACTAATTTACACTTCGAACATACAATATAACGTTAAGTAAAAATAAATTTCTCAAAATTCTTTAAGTAAATTCAGAAAGTATAAATACGACTTCCATAAATGTGGCTTACGAGCACAAAATGTTATTCTATGTATTCTTTTTCTGCAACCCCTAAGTGTTTTCTTTTTAGTTTCAGAAATAACGGCTACATTTTTCTGCCGCGAGTATTGCCAAACTTCACAAATTATACACTTCACTACTAACTTTAAAATTAAATCTCCAGCTTTATATCTCGTATTCGCCTTTAAATCTCTTCCGTAAGTTTTTTATTTAATTCAGCCTACACTATTAAATGAAAGACGCTGCCTGAGGCAAAAAAAAAGTATATTATGAAGACTTGTTAAATCTGTGGGATTTAAAATTAAATAACATTTTATTTAATTTTTAATATTAAAATTTTACACGTTAGTATTTTTTCAGCTTAATTAAATAACAGACACTATCTGCGACAGCAAATTACTCTACTCGTATTTAGCAAGTATATGCAAATATACAGAAACAAATGGACTAAGTGATGTATCCCTTCATATTAAAGTATGTGACATTTTTTAGACGTGATAATCAAGAATGTATTTCATATATTTTTTATCGTTTTTTTCAACTTCACGTTGTATCTTGCACATGGCAGGGTAGGTAGTGTAAGTTTGGCAACCTATTGTTAAAAGACTTCGTTCCATTTACCATTTTCCACCGAATTTGAGGCATTGTGGCGGAAGCTAACGCGGCGCTTTGCCTTTTACCACAGAAGTAAATTAAAATATTAAACATTTAATTTCCTCGAGCGGGGATCGAAGCCACAACCTGTCGCGTTTACGGTACTTATGTCCCTGCATGATGACAGTTTCTCGTCTTTATTATTATAATTATATTTGAATTATAAGGTTTTTCAGTTGTATAGCTATTTGGTCTGGGTAGGACTTAGGCTATATTTGATTTCGAATACTTCCACACCTGATGAAGAACGGCAGAGGCCCAGATTAACTATAAGAGATGTAATTAAATACTTCCATAACAAAAGTTGTAGAGGGCGATGGAATGGAACAACCTTAATAATCCAGCTAAAGTATAAGAAATATATGCTGTCTTAATGAAAGTTATTAAGCGTGGTGAGCATTTTGCATTGACATATTAAAATCAAAGATTTGGAACATCTCATCAACAATCACTGCTCTGGCAAGAAGGCAATGCACGACGTTGAGTTCAACCACTAAAAACGTAATGCTTCAAATTCGGCGAAAGTGGGGAACGGAAGTGGAATAGATTGTCTTAGCACTAGGTTCCCAAGTTCCCTCTGCAGTAGTAAGTAGCTCTGTAGTAGTAGCATGTAGTGATAGTGAACATAATGAGGTGATAGAATGAAAATTGAGTGTGTCAGAGAAACGGTGTGTGTTATACGTTAATATGTTTATGTAATCGCTTATACTTTTTTAAATCTTTATGAAGAATATAAAAAATATAAAAAAAATAAAATAATATAAAAAGCCTTAGCTAAACTTCTTTAATACTATTGGGTAATTTTAATATTTTATACTGTGTTAAAACAGTAAAACAGGGTTTTAAATTAAACAAATTTTAAGGGATTTATCGCGTAGGTTGGTGTATCGATTTTTAAACTTTTTCGTTTAAATTGTTTCATTTAAAATGAGTATTAAATGCGAAAATCAAGGATATAGATAAAGCAGTAAGGAGTGTTTGGTAGTCGACAGACGTAAGCGACGCATTCTAACGCCGCCACATTGTGGTCATTTTCATGCGTATCAAGATTCGTAACAACTTACTTACTTACTTACTTACTTACTTACTTACTAACTTATTTAAATACAACTTTTATAAGGTGTCACAATCTATCAGTTGCCTATAAAATATTAGTTGAAACTGAACATAAAACGGTATTATACAGTAAGAAAAATGGTGTGGCCAGATGCTGCTCTTGGCAGAGTATGCAAAATACATCCTAATAGTGGGGAATGTTAGTATTTGCGGGACTTGCCCTTCATTGTTCGAGGACCAACTTCTTTTTCCTTTTGAAAAACTATTGATGAGCATCCTTCGTATCAAGCAATGCCCTGAACTTTGGTTACTTGAAAACGATATTCACTGGGGTCGCAGTCTTGAGGAATCTTGGGTTAGTGACAGTCCCAGTAGTTTACAGTAGTTATTCGCTATAATGGTTTGCGCCATCTTAGATCCTTCCACCCAAATTTACAACGTAACTTTTTTTTTATGAAGAAGACATGGCAAACGAGCATACGGGTCACCTGTTGTAAGCGATTACTGCCGCCCACGGCCCCAAGTTGCAGCAGAAGAGCTACAGGTGCATTACCAGTCTAAGGAGGATGGGCACCGGGGCCCGCCATTACCCAATGCGAAACACATTGGCCAAAACCACTACTTAATGCCGATTTTAAATGCCGGGGGTGGTAATAATCCGGTCAAGTCTGCTCATTTATGTTGCCATTGCTGATAACGTGACTCTTCTACAACTAATCTGATAGACAATAATCACCCACGTAATAGGCGATGGAACGTCCAAAATGCTAAAAAGATACTAAATTTAAAAAACGTATAAAAATTTGAACGAAGCAAGATTTGAACCTGCGCCTCTTGAAAACCGTTCAAGCGTTCTGACCACTAAGCCATCCGTCCTCACCAAGCTCCGTCGAAATTTTTATACGCTTGTTACAATTTATTTATGTTATTAGCATCTCTGTAGAGAGATTTTTACAAATTTCCGCTACCCAAAAATAATTAGAATTATCATTTGGCAAGAGAGAATGCTATTTATTAAATATTTTTTAAAAATTTGGACGAAGCAGGATTTGAACCTGCGCAGGTTTGCTGCTTCGTCCAAATGTTTATACGTTTTTTAAATGTAGTATTTTTCTTTCCTAAGTGTGGAATATCACTTAAAAATAGTAAAAAAGTGCTAAAAAGATATTGCTTATAGAGTACCTGTCGATCCTGATAATTCACATACTGCCTTTTAAACTTTATTCAGTGTGGTGGGATTCTTCTTTTGATGTAGAATAGTTCTAAAAAAGTACGACAGTGCTTTGCTCGACGCTTGGGGGACAGGGGCACTGTCCAGCCACCAAATATTTATATATTTCACCGTTGCATGTATACATAAAGCATAGGTGTATCAAAAATCATTTTTATATAATATGCGAATATTCTGATCAAAGTCTGGAATATTCATGTGTTTTTATATTATCTTATTTAAATGTAAAGCTTTTGAATAAATTGGTA
>DWMZ01002089.1:0-14726 GCA_018249855.1 Eueides tales michaeli | reverse complement strand
GATGAGATATTCAATGCAGATTTATTTTCATTATTTTTAAAATTATCACTTTCCACTAAGAAGTTAGTTTCAAATTCTTTTATAATATTATCATCTATATTTAAATGTTCTGTTTCTAAACTAGATATATCATTTATTACTTCTCCACTTAATAAAATATCTTGTGAAACAATGTTATTGAAATTGTTTTGTGGTTCCAGTTTTTCTTTAAATGGTATTGACACTGTTTTAGCTTCCGTTGACTCATTCCATGTTTTGTCTTTATTACAAATACTATTAGATGTGTTCTTTACTGTTTTGAGTTTACCTTCATTTTGTTGAGATTGTTTTGGAGAAGAATCAATTATATTATTATTAAATATGGATGTCTCATTTTCACATATTTCTTTTTCTGTACTACTCTTACTATTTACACTGTCACTACTATCCATTACTTCAACTAAGTTTCTAATGGATATATCAATATTTTTATCATTTAACAAAGATTTTGCTTTATTATATGAATGGGAACATATTTGTATAGATTTATTACTTGCTGTTTGAAAACCAACATACATTGGTTCGTTTAAATTATTCTCATTATAAAATGATGTTTTTAAAGTTAATGGAAGTTCTTCATTTTTAATTTCATTCTCTTCATCGCTACTAAATAAAATACTGTCCTCTATGGTAAATATGCCATTTTTTATTTTAGTTATGGTACTGTCTATGGTATTGCTTTCAGTATTTTTCTTTGTTATACTTAAAATTGGACTTAAAGATTTGTCTCTGTCAATTAAGATAGGTTCCGCATGCCTTTTTATATATAATTCATTTGATGCGATCTGTGTGTGAATGATTTGCCTTGCCACAGATGTCTCCAAATTCTCTTCTACTACAGGCATCGCTATAGCTTCAAATTTTTCAAAAGATTCTAGTCCAAAAATTAAAGGTGATGGTGTTGTAGATTTTGTAATAAATGAATTTGATTTATGTACAATTGGAGCGCTCGAATTTTCTTCATTACTATTAAAAATATTATCTAAACTATTTTGAGTTTCTGTTCTGTTTTTATCTAAGGATAAAAGGTTATCAGATTTTAATTGTTCATTATTATTCTTTAACTCAGTGTTATCATTACAGACATTTTGAACTGCTTTTAAATTAGAAGCATCTATATTATGAAAATTTAGTATTTTTTCTTTGTTATTTACATGAATATTGTTATGTTGAATATTACTGTTTATTCCTTTATTTACATTTTTTTCTACATTCATCAAGGCCTCAGCTTTTTCGATTATATCAAGTAATTGAGTGTCAGACACACATTGTGTATCAAATTTATTTGTTTGTACCGGTCTTTGTGGCTGAAAAGAGGATTGTTTCTATAATTGTAGAATATTTGTATATTATTATGCACTAAAAAACACTCATTAAATATAATTCATTATGCATTCAATAAACAAAACTAAAACTTAAGGATTATTTAATTTTAATCTTTACAAATATTTTTTAAAGCTTGAAAAACACATATTACAGTTTTGAAATAGTTTTGTAATAAGAAATTGTCTATTATTAACTGGATTTAGTGTAGTTTTTAATGCATATTTGTATTAAAAACTTAAATTTGTATTTATCACTGCTAAATGATAAATAATATCATAAAAAGAATATTTTTAATATTTGAGGCACAGTGGCACAAGCATGCCATAGGTTATGAGTACAATCCCAACTTGAGGAAATGAAATAATAACTATTTGTAATTTTAATGTTTTCATTACTTTGCTCTAGTAACATGGCAAAGCAGGGCGTTGACTTCCGTTACTTAACATGCAATGCCCCAAATTCGATGGAAAGTGGGGAACAGAACTGAGTGTATTAGTTTGTATTGTCTGTCTTGACATTAGGTTCCCAAGTCTCCTCTGTCTACTTTGCCATGAGGGAGATATAACTCGAAGCTGAGTGAGTGATTGAGTGAAAAGAATATTAAATACTAGTCTTGTTTTAATTGAATAATAATATTGTTAGCAACTTACTTGATCACTTAATATCATACTGACTGGCATAAAATGGTTTTTCTTATATTCTTTTAATTCCTTCCTATTTTTCACATTTTTAATACTATCTGCAACTTGCATTGCTCTTACTTGTTGCGATATATTTAAAATTAAATCCTTGGTATTAAAATTTGTAATATTAGAATTAGATACTTTTCTATCATGATAAAGAGAAGAGTTGTTATTTATATTTTGATTTCGCAAGGTATTTTCGAAGGCTTTAACGAATTCAGCATTATCCATTGTTATATGTATTATTTATGATATTTTGTGATGGTAGCGCGTAAAAAACATTTTTTTTATCAATTTGACACTTGAATTAGATAATGACATGTATCTGACTGAAGTCAACCAATATAATCGTTTAAAAATTTAGGAATGGCTAGCAAATCTTAAATTTAATAATTTCCCATATAGGGTAATGTGAACAATTTTCATTAATTAGTTTTTCATCCTTCATTTTACTTATAGCTCTGTAAATATATTGAATTTTAAACTGTCATTAGTGTGTAGCACTTCTTACGATAATATATAATTATTACCACTCCATCCAGCGATTTTTATTTTATATAAATATTTAATATATGCACCAGATTAAATAAATATTAATGGTGCTGTGTTATCTGTATAATTTTGAAGTTGTTAAAACAATCAAATTTCTGAACGCAAGCTTTACTGAGCACCGAACGCGAAGAAGTTTAGTATAGATATTTCTCGAATTACTTTATTTCATATATTATAAACTGTATAAACACTTACAATAAATATAATTCGATCAAATCTAACCATACAAAACTAAAAAATGGTGAGTTTATGTTTTATTTATATTTAAAATGGTATTAAAGAAATGGCGCTAAATAGGGTTATGTATTTCAGTCGCACACAATTTTGTTAGTTCAACCCGGTCCTAGGCCAGAAACTAGGACGTATTCAGATTATGAGAGTGTAAATGATTGCATGGAGGGCGTCTGTAAGATTTACGAAGAACATTTGAAGAGGAGAAACCCAAATACACCTACAATAACATACGATATATCACAACTCTTTGATTTTGTTGATCAGGTACGTTTTATTTTTATAAGAAATATATTAAAAATAGTTATTATCGTTATTATATTTTATACTAATTGAGCAAAATATATGATATGGACAATAACATTCCTTTAAATTATAGAAGTTTTAAAATTGATTGATATTATTATTATATATCTATGAATGAAATCTGTTGTCTAAACTTGAACCTTGTATTAAACTTGTATTTAAATATGATCAATTTTTAAGATTTATAGTTTAAAATGTTATGCAAATATGCATGCATAAATATCGTTTTTTTAACACAGTATATCTGTCATCGGTCATAATCAGATTTTATGTCCTTGTTCTTATGACACAAAGTACTCAGTAAATACTCTCCTCTCACATTTAAGTTATTTCACCACCAATTTAATTTCTCTGGTCTAGTTGTAGTATTTGCCATTGTTTCAGTCTTATGGCCATCACTGTTATTTACCTCGTCTTTTGCCATTTTTTGCCCTATTGAAGCCTTTCTTTTTTTTTAACACATAGGCCTATAGGCTATACCTATAGGCCTATGTGTTAAAAAAAGAAAGGCTATTACATCCTCTTTAACAGTTGGAATCTTTGAATATTGATGTATTTCCACATTTATTGCGATCATGGTGCATCTGAGATTGCTCTGAAGTTATCGTTTTGGGATCTTTGTAGGATTCCAAGAGTTGAGTTACTAGCAGATCCACCACACTGGTTTCCATAAGACCTGATGGGATTTATAATATGTTTATAAACTATAGCATATTGTGTTATTAATGACTGTTGGCCAATTAATCAGCATAAATATTTGAAGTTGAGATCTGCTGCTTTCCTTTTAGCATTGCTTTGATTTGGCCTTGACCCATAAATATAGTGACTACCAAAATTATATTATTATAGCTTTATTTCTATATATAATGTATATATTCATATCCATCATTTACAATTCAAATGTACTTAGGAAGTTAATTAACTAGATTAATTATTTATATTATTTATTTTGCCTGTATGAACGACCATAAACCAGCTATAAACATAAGAGCCTCCTTCATCTTTTTCCATTTTTCCTGGTGTTTTGCTATTTCCATCCAGTTCTTGCTGGCCACCTGTTCTATATCATCAGCCCATCTTTTCTTTTGTCGCCCCACATTCCTCTTTCCAATCAGACCTCGCCATTTGATTACCAAATTTGTCTAGCTGTTGTCTGTATATTATAGATAGGCATATGATATATGAAGGGAGGTCCAAAAGTTTGTGGATTGAAAGGGATCTAAATAAAATAAAACAACAAAACCATTTTTCCTTTTGAATATAATCACCCTTGAGCTCAAAACATTTATTAGACCTATGAATTATTTTTTCTAAACTACTATAAAAATATGTTTTATCTTTTCCGTCAAAATGAGCCAAAATTGTCTCTTTTACCTCATTGTCATTGAAAATTTTCTTGCCCTTAAGTCTTTTTTTAAATTGGAGAATAAAAAAACGTCACTTGGGGCCAGGTTTAGACTGTACTAGGAATTCGAACCCATGCGTGTGCAGAGCAGCCATTGCAATTCTGCTCTTGTGAACCGGCACATTGTCTTGCAAGAGCAACACACCCTTTGTTAATTTTCCTCGCCGCTTTTTCTTGATGGTATCCTTTATTTTTCTAGTATCATTGCATAGTATTCTCTGATTATAGTCCTTCCCTTTTCTTTATAATCAATTAAGATTATTCCCATACAATGCCAAAAAACAGTAGCTATCATCTTTCCAGCCGACTCCGTCACCTTAAATTTCTTTGGCGGTGGTGTCCCCTTTTTATGCCATTGCATGGACTCTTGTTTGGACTCAGATTCAAGATAATGAACCCATGTTCATGTCCCTTAAAAATTCGGTTCAAAATCTGTGCAGGTTTATCTCCACAATTCTAAAAAATGCTTTGACGTATCGATGGGCTGCTCTTACTGAAACGGTGCGAGCATTATCGGTACCCATCTTGCACTGACTTTTGCGATACCCAGGTGATCATGTAGGATTCGCAAAATGGTAATAACTGATACACCAACGAAGGCAGATAATTGTTTTTTCTTCAAAGGTGCATCCTCTGGTATAATTTTCTCCACTTTTTCGACGATGTCCAATGTGGTGGCCTCAATTGGCCTTCCTGAGTGGGGGTCGTAATCAATTGACTCTCGACCATGTTTATAAAGACCATGCAACTTGTAAATCATTGATGTACTAGGGCACTGTTCCCTATAAACGACTCCCATTTCATTCAAAATGGTTTGAGCGTTCTTTGCTTGCTTGGTAAGGAATTTTATCACAGCACGGTGTTCAATTATTTCCATAGTTTCAGTTTTCTTCCGGACTTGTTGAGCAGGCGACTGTTCGTAAACGCATGACGCAATCGTGTTGAAACTCGGTATATATACTAATGATGAGTCTGCGATTCGTATGACACCAAGCGAGCGCCCCTACCCCTACTCCAACCTCTTCATTCCACAAATTTTTGGACCTCCCCTCGTATGTCCTGCCCAGCTCCATTTTAGCTTTAAAGCTAAAATGGAGAGCATCTGTAAGCTTTGTTCTCCTTCTTGTCTCTGTTTTACTTATTTTTTAAATTTTCGTAACTTTAAGGTGCTCTTCTCTATAGCATGTGGATAGGACAAGATCTTATTCTAAGTTTTTTTTGTATATACCCATGTTTGATTTGCATATGTGAGACTTGGAATATAAAGAGTCCATTACTGTTTTTTGCATCTTAAGGCTATAGTTTCACTCACACACTCACTCAGCTTCGCAGTGCATTGCCTTGGTACCAGAGTGAAGAAATGAAAATATTAAATATTTAATTTGAAAATATTAAATATTTCACCTGTTGTTTACAGTCCTATACATGTGCTGCTGCACCACGACAGGCCTCAAAGCCTGGAAAGGCTATAGTTGCCTTTCAAAATTTCCATTATTGTTGATCTATGAATGCATATTCCTGTACATTTTTTGTACTGTACATTTTATTTTTGGTGGCATTCATTTCTGCTTCAATTTTTTTTGCTATCCAAGACTAGTTTGTAAAATTATATACTTATTTTTTTTTTCTTTTTTTTATATTATTGAGTTTTAGTTCTTTCACATCTAACAGATGTGATTATGGTGTTATAATCGCTTTTCGAGTGTTTACTCCGGTGAGGACATCTCCTATTTCCTTTAGCAGCTTGATATGTCTCTCGTTTTAAATCTCTTTTCATAAGTATGCGTTATTAGCTCGGCAGCAGTGTAATAAGGGGCCTGTTGTTGTGTAGGGCCATAAGCGCATCACTGACTTAACATATCCCCACTTAAAAGATATTAAGTATTCAATATTTTCATTTTTCCTCTCGGTAACAAGATACAGGATGTAGCATTGAGGTATGCTACTCAACACGCAATGTTTTAAATACAGCTAAAATTGGGAAACAGCGTCTTAACACTATGGAGATGACCGTAATAATAATAATAATAAAGCCTTTTATTTCCAAAAAATTTATGTTTTTATGTTAATAAATTAAATTCTTTTTTTTTTATATTATGTCTCTGATTTCGGTGTGCCTTAAGGCATAGGCCTCCTCCAGCTGCTTCCAATGTCCTCTATATGCTGCAACTCTCATCCAGTAGGGGCCCAACGTTAATCGGATCTCGTCATCCCACCTCCCGAGTGGACGTCCCCGCTTTCTTTTCCAACCCCATGCAGATGACCTTAGCAAAGCTAAAATGAAATATATAATCAATTTTATTTACAGCTTGCAGATTTGAGTTGTCTCGTTTACCAAAAATCAACTAACACATACGCACCGTACAACAAAGATTGGATAAAAGAGAAGATATATGTTCTCCTCCGCCAAGCAGCTGGTCAAAGTGACTGAATGTACAATAAGGTCTACAGTATGGTTGACGAGTAATGGCCACACTGAAATTAGCTGAATTTGGCTAATATATTTACTTACTTCTAATTTTTTTTTTCTTGTATCGACAATGTGTAAAGGTTCTCAATTACTAACTTCAAAGTGGCCACAACTTATTGAATGTACTGTATATATATATATATATGTAAGTGATTCTTTAGGACTTGTAAACAGGGATGTTACAGAAGTGTCAGTAATGAGGAACTATCAATAACTATTACTGAGTTAAATATGTAATTTTGATTTATTATGACAAGACAAGTCGTTATTCAGGAATATAGTATAAAGTAGTGATAAATGTTAAGAAAATTTATTATTAAAATAAAAATATCACCATTTCAAAGAGTATAACATATATATATTTTATAGGATATTTGTGATAATTTCTAAAAAGCAATAATAAACTATCAAAGATTTTGATGTGTCTTATATATCTTAATTGGACACTGGTTGCATGCATGAAAAGTTGTCACGTTCCGCCTACCGGTCGGATGCAAGCGAATGCCTAGAGAGGATTGTGATTCATCTCTCTCTTCCATACCATTAAAAGGGTTGAAAAATGAGAATTTAATTTTGATTCATAGAAGTATGCAATTTTTTATTATAGTTTTCTTATGACATTTAGTGTGGCTATAACCGATAGGTTGTGGGTTCGATTCTTAGCCGAGGAAAAGAAATATATAATATTTTTACATAAAATGTTAAATGTTTTCATTTCTTCACTCTGGTAACAAGGCTAAACGCGGCGTTGAGTTACGCCACTCAACACGCAATGACTCAAACTTGACTGAAACCGGGGAACGGAGTGTCTTAACACTAGGTTCCCTCTGCCTTCCCTGCCATGTGCGGGATACAGCGTGAAGCTGACAAAAAAGAAGATGTTTTTACTTACAATTATCATTCATTAACCGACTTTACGTACAAGCAATTTGTGTTTTATATTAGTAACTGGAAACTATATATTCTTGTATCTGTAACATCTCTGCTTATATAATATTGTAAAAATAAGGAGATAGGTTCATTTTTTTTTTAATTTTTTTTTTTATTTTAAGGCATACTTGATTGTGATTTAAGTGTTTTTTCTTTATTAAAAAAAAATTAAAGTGACAGTTGTTTTTTTTTTTTTTTGTGCATTAATAAAAAAAATGTCTGTATTTTATTTAAAAAATCATTTTATATTTGTAAAGGATTTATTTTCTATAATTGATAGTAGAGAAATTTAAATTAGAATATTAAAAATATTAAATACTCCTTTTTTTTCATATTTTTCAACAGACTTTATAAATAAATATATGTCTTAATTTTGTTTTATTTTCGATTCTAAAAGAATAATATACTTATTATAATATTCGAAGGTAGTGACTTCAATTCTAGGTTGGAGTAATGAATTGTTTTTATTTCCTCGTTCTGGTAACAAGATGTGGCGCGGCGTTGAGTTGCGTCAATAGACAAAGTGCACGATTCTTGAGAATTAAAAAAAATAATGAGAATATTCATAATTTTTTTAATTTAGCATATTTTGATGCATTTTTTTGTAACATTTTTTTTAATTCACTATTAAATTAATATTTAAAATTGACTCAAGTATGCCTTAAATGTCGTTTTTTTTATAATAATAATTGTAAGTCCCAGAATTATAAATATAAGCGCGGTGTTGATCTCCGCCATTTGACACGCAACGCCTCAGATTCGGCAGAAAGTGGAGAATGGAGCAGTTTCTTAACAATAGGTTCCCATGTTCTCTCTGTCTATTCTGCCAAAAAAAAACCATGATAAGTAACTTAACATAAGTTGATTTATACTGTAGATAATAAATATCTATGATTATCTGTATTTTTGTTTTTTTTTTCTTTTGACAGGCAATTGTTTGTTACAAGATCGTTTGTTTATGGTTTTAAAATGTTATTAACAATGGTAATTCGATTAACCGGACTAGTTTTACTAACAATTCGGATAATTGAAATATTTCAAATAATTTTGGACTAAATATTAAAACAATATATGTAGAAAGGTAAATTTATTTGTGATTTAAGTGTTTTTTTTTTAACTTCCCGCTGTATCGTGCACGTTGCAGAGTAAGCAGAGGGAACCTGGGAACCTAGTATTATGACTGTTCCCCAATATATGTTATATGTTAATTCATTGTTTGTCAAGTTCCATTTATTTATCAAATAAATAACTATTCTGTAATCGTGATAGAGTGTAGGTTTGATCCGAACTCGAGGAAATGAAATTTTTAATAATTTATTCTCGCTCTGCTTCAAAACTAAGCGCAGCGTTTAATTACGCCATTCAACACCATGACTCAATTCGACTGAAAGTGGGCAACGGCGTCTTAACTGGGTTCCCAGGTTCCCTCTGCCATGTGCGGAATGCAGCGTGAAGCTGAAAATGATTCCTTTTCTTAATCATTAATAAATATTTACTTCAAATTTGATGTATCACTTTACCAAGAAGGTTTTATTTAGGATTAAAACTATGAAATACCAAGTCACTTAAAAGACATTATATATGAAAAATACTAAATTTAAAAACGTATAAAAATTTGGACGAAGCAGGATTTGAACCTGCGCCTCTTGAAAACCGTTCAAGCGCTCTGACCACTAAGCCATCCGTCCTCACCGAGCTCCGTCGAAATTTTTATACGTTTGTTACAACTTATTTATGTTGCTAGCATCTCTGTAACTTTGTAACAAGCGTATAAAAAATTCGACGGAGCTTGGTGAGGATGGATGGCTTAGTGGTCAGAGCGCTTGAACGGTTTTCAAGAGGCGCAGGTTCTAATCTTGCTTCGTCCAAATTTTTATACGTTTTTAAATTTAGTATTTTTCTTTCCTAAGTGTGGAATAACACTTTAAAAATAGTAAAAATTATATATGAAAGTTTTTTTTTTTTTGAGAAATGTGTTTATAACAATGAATCGGATTTATATATAAAATGATAACAATTGACTTTTTTGTTTTAATGTTTTGGAAATTTATCAATAAATACTTAATTATTACTTTCTTTTGGAAACTTATCGATAAATAATCATTATGTGATCATTAATTTGTTTGGCCTGTCGTGGCGCAGTGGCAGAAGTGTGTGAATGTAAAAGTTACAGGTTTTGAGTTCGATCCCTAGAGTATTGTATTTATATTAAATATATATATATATATATATATATATATATATATATATATATATATATATATATATATATATATATATATATATATATATATATATATATATATATATGTATATATATAATATGTTAATTTCCTCTTCTCTGGTAACAAGGCAAGGCGAATCGTGGAATTCCGTTACTCATCACGTAATGCCTCAAATTTGACGGAAAATGGGGGACGGAACGAAGCGTAGCGGGAACACTAGGTTCCCAAGTTCCCTCCGTCTTCCCTGCTTCACACAGCTTAACATCTGGCACGTGGCAAGATGTGAAGCCGTGTGAAGCGTATTTGTTTAGTTTTTATCATAAAAACGACAACGAAATCAAATTGATATTTTGAAAGTTGCCTTAAATATTATTTTCTTGTTTTCTAATATTTGTTGTAAAAGCGTCAATTGATATATCATCTTTAAAAATTTAAACTGTCATTCACTATTTATGAATTATATATAGAGTAGGTGACAAACAAACAGCGAACTTTCTCTCCTTTAATTTTACTCCTAAAGTCTTTCTCTCCTTTTACTCCTTGAGTATAGTATCCTAAGTATTTTCTCTCCTCTTTACTCCTGAAGTCTTTCTCTCCTTTTTACTCCTTGGGTATAGAATCCTAAGTACTTTCTCTCCTTTTTCCTGAAGTCTTTCTCTCATTTTACTCCGTGGGTATAGAATCCTAAGTAATTTCCTCGGGTAAGTATCGAACCCACACAACCATTGTATATACTGGCTATAAAGTTAACTGAGCTTCTTGCTATATCGCTAGCGGGGTAGGCAGAGAGAACGGAGCGCCAAACGCTACGGTCTCGGCATACCTCTTTCGCCTCGTTCACTGTCATCAACCTCTTCATACATGCCCTCCGAAGTGTCCTCATGCTTTCTACGTGAACTTCCTCCAGTATCGTAGATACTGTGTTTTCGAGAGTCAACCGAGGTGTCCCCCTCCCTCTCTTACCACTCACTTTTCACTCAAACAACTATATATAATTTAGCTAATTTTTACCACTACGCTGTATCTCGCACGCGCTAGAGTAGGCAGAGGCAAATATCGTCGAATTCGAAACTGTTTGAACGGAACTAAACGCCGCGCTTTACTTGCTTATTTACAAGATAATTAAAATATTAAATACTTCATTTCCTCGATTGGAGATCAAACCTACAACCTGTCGCGTTCACAGTCACACTTTTGTGCCACTATACGTCTCCTAGAAGCCTTTGCTTATTTAATATAACATATACTAACAAACAAAAAACCAAAAGGGCAGGTTAAAAAATAAAAACACAATATAAATTGCAATATTTATTTCATTATCTGTGACAAAGACGACATTTACAATTTTGGTAAAGTCTTGTTTAACACTAGTTTAAAACTATTTTATACATTAAACCTTACGTCTATACAATATCTAGTGCGTCTATATGAAAATTTTGATTGAGATTTTAATGTAAAAATTAGTTTTTTTTTTCAAGTGAAATAATAATAACCAGAAATCATATATAAGAATTAAAATAAATTCACTTAATAATTTCTCTGTCAACAAATAGTAAATTTATGATGTCACGTCAAACTTATATGTCAAATATATATATATATATATATATATATATATATATATATATATATATATATATATATATATATATATATGTATATACTCATTTCTATGTTAGCCGCACCTAAAGACGTCAATTAGTATTTAACTACTATTAAATTATAAACGTAATTTGTCACTATATTATATTAATTGAAAAATGACAAATAAACACGTTTCTTCTCTAAAAATGATATTTAGAGTTTATTTTAAAACGATGATTTATTTTTTTTCTTAAAGTACACAGACATTTAAAAGCGAATTATTACCTTTTTTCAGGTTTCCGTTAAATGAGACGGAAGTTAGCCGTTTTCCAAATTATTAAAACAGCGTTCATAAAGCACTAGATTGCGGTAAAATGCATGTGACTTGACTAGTGCTTACAGTACTGACGGGTCGGAGCGTTAGCATCGTGAGCCTTGACGTTATTTTGACGTTCCAAGTTAATGTATCGACTATCATCACTTTCCTCGATTGCTAAAATGCTTGAAATAGAAGCGTTTTACCATCTTCATCGGCTACAACACATATTGCACTCATGTTTATATAAAAAAATAATCAGCTCGATTATGGTTAACTTATTGAATTCGTAAGCACACTCACAAGGGGTCCGAATTATTAATACAGCTGACAGATGTTGGCGCGCTCACTAAATCGGACCCCACGTTAACAGTTGAAACTACGTTCTTACCGTTTTGATAATTCGGAAAACTGTGTCAAGCCTAATTTATATACTGATAAATATTATGGATATAAAAAAGTAGAATATTATAAAATGATTTATAATACTGATAGTGAGACAAAATTTATTTCAATTTAAAGTAATTTATGTTACGTTTACGTTAAAACAAAAAGAAAACAGATTCGAAAAGTTTGACAGTGACAGTGACAGGTGACATCAGTAAAAAAACACAAACAGCATATAGATAATATAAACTAAAACCTAATTTCTCATACTATATAAAATTAAAAGTACCTTATATTCTAAATTAAATGATAAAAAAAAACCTCGTGTCCCATAAAATTTAAGGTTAATAAAAAATAATAATATATTACATCATCTATTTTATAAATCAAGAAAAAACTTATTTACAAATGTAAAAATACCGAACGGAGAATCGAACTCGTGAATAGTGAAAATGTTATAATTGTCTATTAATATTTATTATTTATAAACTTTTTTGTATCTATAATAATAATAATTAGTTCTAATTTTAAAAAATACCGCCATTTTGTTGTAGTGGCGTAATCTTAAGTAAGAATCATTACTTTAAAAATCTTTTTTAAACAATAGTTTCTTTTTAATTTTAAGGAAATATTATTTATTTTATCGCCTTGTTTTTTTTAATAATAATCAAAAATTAATGCACTAATCTTTCAAACGAGGCGAAGACATAACAACGTACAGCCTCAACCAATCCACATTAATTAACTACTATTATTTCACTAATAATAATAATAATAAGCTTAATTATATTTTATGAAGCGAGAAATAATCGCAATGTCGCTTTTGAACAAAAAAAAAAAGAAAAAAAAACACATATGTCAATGTCATTTTTGACATTGACATATGTACCATGTGTTGATTATTTAGAACCTTTACAGAATCGGTCCATTAGAAAGCTTTTTTATATCATTTATAACATTTTAATTTGTTTTCAATAAAAAAAAATATAAATTCAATTTGTATTCTCTGTTTTTTTAAATTGTCTTTTCCAATATACTTGTTCTTAATATTCAAATTAAGCAGAAAAATAATAAGAAAAAAAAACGGAAAATAACTCATTGAATAATGAATTTCAATTTCTACCCTTAGAATATTTCATATTAATTTTATTTAATTAAAAAATAATAATGTAGCCCCTTTTCCATACAAAATGGTAGCGACAAAGAGAAAACTAGTGTTAAGTCACTATGTCCCTTTAGTACCGTCTAAATTGAATGGCGGAACCCAACGCCGCGCTATATCTTGGCAGAGTGTTTTTTTTAAATTATTTAAAAATTATCATTTCCTCTTGTAAGCCTCGTAACCACAGCTATGGTGTTAATTTTAAACATATAATAAAGAACAGTCCGATTTTCATTTAAGAAAATAATTATATTTAAATTATTTCTACTTAACCACTCAATAGTTTCTTTCGTCAGTTCTTCTCAGGTCTGAGGCAGTGACTTTAGTGAACTGGTGGTAAATTGTTTGACGTTCAAAAAACGAAGCTTGTAACTTCTTATTTTGAATAAAAATATTTGAATTTGAATAAGATATAATGCGGTGTTGAGTTCCACCACACAACACACAATCTCTTTCATATATTCACAATTTTCTCTAATATACGCAATAGTAATAAAAAAAAACAAAAACCATTTTATACATAAGCCATTTTTTTAATATTTTCTATGAAATTATGAAAACATCATGAAACCCCGATGATTAACCAGATTAATTGTAGTGTTTTGAGCACTACAATTAATCTGGTTAAAGACAGTGTTAGGACACTCCGTTCCGCTCAATATCAATATCTATGAACATAGCAAAGCAATTGAAAAGACAATTTAATTCACAATTAAATAAAAAAGTGAAAGCTGATTTTTTTTTAAAATCTCTACTTTTTAAAACGTTCAGGCAAAAGTTATAAAACTTTGTACTCATAGACTTGAGATTTTATTCGAAGACAACAATGAAAAAAAAGAATGGATTATTCGAGTCAATTTCATATTTACAGTAAGGATTTAGAAAAGCTATATATTTTTTTTTCTTTAAATTCTATCCTAATTTGATGAAAAAAAAAAGTTAAAATTTCAAAATTATTAAAATGAAACTTGTGACCAAATTAAAAAAAAAAAATTAAGAAATTATAAAAATCCATCGTTTAAGAGATTACACCGAACAAACAAACATTACTTCTAAATATAACAATTAAGAATTTAAATACACATAATCTAACATTTATTTACTTAATAT
>DWMZ01002088.1:0-14729 GCA_018249855.1 Eueides tales michaeli | reverse complement strand
GTCAAGTGCGAATCAGTCGTGTTAACCGAGATTTCCGTACCATTTCATGATTACAGGTTGACAAACTTAAGATTGCGGACGTGTGCTTTAATTTTATAGGAAATGATCTTCAAATAAGAGTTTGTGAGATTTTTTTCTATGAATCATATATGTAACTTTAGTATATTTAAAAAAACAATATTTCTATTACAAATTTTCGCATATTGCCAAATGTTATAACTGTAGGTCCACACGAAGTATTTCGTACGTAAGTCCATACGATAAGTTTTGATAACAAATTTCATACAAAATGCAGCAAAACATTTATATATTTTCATTGCGTTGACTTAGAAGGTTAGATTTTTGTACTCCAAGGAATCTCACAAGATATTTAATATAAATTTCAACTTGCCACCTCCACGTGAGATCGAAGTAGGGATATCGTGGTTCTATAACGGTTCCATCTTTTGGTGTACGGAACCCTAAAAAAATACGATTAGCCCATTTCATTGAACGTTTACAGTAAACGTTTCTTGCTAACAAATATAAAATAAGTATTGTTGTTTATTTTTATTATGTTGGCAGTAAAAATTCGTCCTTGTCATGTTAAAGAAAGAATAATATAACGCATCTGCCCTGTTATCTTGGGATTTGTCCTACAAAAACCTTTGTAACGATAAGAAAGCCATGCACGGGTATATTTTTATATAGAATAGTGATGTATCGTCTATTTACTGTTTTATTTATTTCCTTCAAAGTCTTTCGAAATGTAACATATTTTTTGCTGAATCAGGAAGGAATGACCAAAGATTTACTTTTATGCTTCTGATTTTCTATGGCATTAAGGGGCCTAAAAGACTTTTTTTTTCACGTTCACGCTGTATTCCGTTCAGGGAAACCGTTCGTTCAGAGATTTTGAGAACTATTCTGTTCCTCATTTTCCGCTGAATTTAAGGCATTGCGTTAACGATTCACCGAATCAACGCCGCACTTGGCATTGTTACCAAGAAAATGAAAATATTTAAATATTTCATTTCTTACGCGTTTAATGTCGCACGCTAGTACCATAACAGGCCTCAACAATATAAAAAGATGCAAAATGAAAATTCATATATATCTGTACGACTTTACCACCTTTAAACTAAGAACAGTACTAAACTTAAAAAGACAATAAAATACCCTCTGCCTTTTAAAATTTCCTTAAGCGCCAAAAACGAAATACAGAAAAATATTATTGCATTAAATTTATAAAAATGTTACGTCTAAAATTTAAATAAAAAAAAACATTTCCTCACAGAACAGAACAATGGGTCCGGTCAAACTTCTAAACGAGATGAAGCTCTCAGTTTATTAAATTTTCAAGTTGTATTCTACTTTATTTTTGAAGCGGTTTATTAACAAAATGCTCCGCTGTATTTTTAATGTTTAACGGATTATTTAGATTAAAAGATTACGGTTATTTTGGCTACTTTATTGAAGTGCTACACAAATTACGCTTACGATACTGTTGATACGGCTAAACTCTTTTTATGTAATCAAAACGGAGAAAGCAAGAATTTAAATATAATTTACGAGAGAATTTCTTAAATAGACATATTATAAATTTGTTTTTGCCGAAACATAATACTCCACTGTGCCTCTTCAGCCGTCTCTCTTCTGTGAGGCCTTCCATGGCGCAGAGGCACAAGCATGTGAATGTTAATGTGACAGGTTGTGGGTTCGAATCCCACTTAAGGGGGGAAACCAGTTTAGATTTATCAAAAAAATCGTTTTTTTTTATTGCACAAATCGTTGGAATAACTATTGAAGAATATGTGCTAAAAATTTTAAAGCTGAATTTGCATTATTCACGATGCTATGAGCCCTTAAAGAAGTGAAATATTTAAAATTTCCTAATTATATATTTGGTATTTTTATTTTTTCTTTCTAATAACAAGATTAAGCGCGGCGTTGAATTTCGCCCCTAACTCGAAATGCCTCAACATTTAGTAGAGAGTGGGGAAAGAAACGGAGTGTTTCCTCACTCACTTTACCAGTTCCCTCTGCCTACTCTTTCATGTGCGGGATATAGCGTGAAGCTGGAGTTAATCGCTTCTATGTTATCCACTGTACCAACAGGAAGACTTACCTCAGGCGAAAAGCTAGTTAGCACCTATATAGTTTTATGTAAACGTTACTAAGAGCTGGATTTGAACTATGAACCATAACGTGCCACATTTAAAATAGTATAAAATATATTAAATAAAAACATACAAAAAAAACACGTTAGTCACATCAACTGACTTCTTATGAGTTAATTCGCCATATTTTTTCAGTTGGAATATCACGTTAACGCTGTATAAGGATCAGTGGGTTGAAAAATCACGAACCGTTTTACAAGTAAATCGGTAATGTTCGAGTTATACTCTGTATAAGAAGAAACTATTTGATTCAAAGCTGTTATAATTTACTTAAAAATATTTTTTATTTTGAATATACACTATACAATATATTCGGTGGCTATGTTGAAGGCGCAACTCAACGCCGCGTTTGGTCTTGACGATGGAGTGAGAAAATAGAAAGCCATTCTCGAGAAAATAGAAAGTCATTCTCGATATCGTCTTTATAGCCAAACGCACTGCTACGCCAACTAAATAAAAAAAAAATTGAAAAAATATTTTAATATACTACTAGTTAACTTTAACCTCAGTTGAAGAGAAAACGAACTCAGGAAAACAGAGTATCTTTACACTAAGTGCTTTCACAGACAGACAACAGCCAACTACCACATATGAAAACTCCCTGACCTTTAAAAAACCACGACTCGAAAAATCACTACTTCATCTCGGCTAAGTGCTTTTAAACGGTTTATCCTATTTTAGTAAAACACATAAGAATTTCGACGGAGCTTGGTGAGAACGAATGGCTTAGTTGGTCAGAGCGCTTGGACGGTTTCCAAGAGACGCGGGTTCAAATCCTGCTTCGTTCAATATTTTATGCGTTTTTAAATTTAGTAACATAGATAAAAACCATAGAGATGTACAATTTGATTAAAAAATCGACTGATTAATTCAGGAGTTGCAATGTCACAGACAAACAGACAAGTCAAACTTATAACACCACTCTATATACGTTGGATGTTAAAAAAGGAACAAAGAATAAAATCAATACGTTGTTTAACTTGTAAACGAGTTTTAGTTCCCCCATATTATATTTATAAGGTAATTTCCATACATTTAGAAGCGAAAACGCAATTCTTATAAGATTATACCAACCCAAGGGTAAGAAATTTACAAAAATGTGATCGCCACGAGCTCGGCACGTACTTTTCAAACGTGATACATAAAATAAATGTTGTTTTTTTAAAAAAAGGTTCCACAATCTCTTCATTACTATTGAAATTTCATATAAAATCGAATTGTTTAGTTTTTTTAGTTTTACGCTGTGTGTATGTATCATAGGAGGATAAATGGGAACATAGTGTTAAGTCACTCCGTTCCAATTAAGATATTTTCTAGCGAACTATTAAACTTAATTCGGCGGAACTGAACGCCGCGCCTTATTGTATTAGCTATCTATGGTAACAGAAATGAAAATACTAAATATTTATTTTTCTGGAGTGGAGATTTCTGAACTCACACGAACTACACAAAAACATCTAATTCTATGATAAATAGAAAATTTTACACCATTTTCTTCTGATTTCGCTCCTATGTTTACCACTTTTGCCCAAAACTAAGTACAATAGCGGTGTTATAAATAAAAACAAAAACCTTACTTGGAGAGGTACATGTGTATGAGACGGTATACGAAAATATGTCAATAAATAATGATCTTGTAAACTGGGATCCTTATAGAATATAGAATAAAGAATCACGGTGGTGTACGTGATATTTTCTTCCTAGTGTATTTTTCTTTGGTTTTTTTCAACCGATATCATAAAGAGAGGTTATTATTTTCACCTTTATGCCCATATATGGGTATTTGATATAGTTGGTTGTGGATAACATTTAAGTTTTAAGTTATATGATTTATATAATTTTGGTTCCAAGCATGTTTCTGAAGTACATGTAGGTTTGTACCTTTCTCCACAAATTTGTCGCAATTGGTACAGTCAGATTTTTATCATATTTTTTCTTTTTTTCTTGCTTTTTTTTTATCTTCACTTTGTATCCCGCACAAGGCAGGGTAGGCAGAGGGAACCCGGGAACCTAGTGTTAAGACACTCCGTTCCACTTTCGTTCCTCAACGCCGCGCTTTGTCTTATTACCAGAGAAATGAAACATTAGATATGTAAATTGAAAATATTAAATATTTCATTTCCTCGACTGGGGATCGAACCCAGAACCTGTCGTGTGCCGCTGCGCCACGACTGGTCTCAATCAGGCCTCTTTATCATAATTAGTTAATAAGTTCATTTTTTGGAGGTAACCCCGTTGTAACTCAAGAGTGAGACTGTAAACGCGACCGGTTGTCGGTTCGATCCCCACTCGAGGAAATGAATATTTAATATTTTGAATTTAACTATTTAATGTTTTCATTTCTTCGCTCTATGTTACCACATAGCAAAGCGCGGCGTTGAGTTCCGCCACTTAACACGCAATGCATTATATATATATATATATATATATATATATATATATATATATATATATATATATATATATATATATATATATATATATATATATATATATATATATATATATATATACGAGGTCTATCATGACGCGAGGGCATGTACAGACACCTATACGTTATATTATAATATAGATAGATCATAGATATATATTGCTTTAGTGATGAAAGTTATTATAAACTAGTTTCTTTTGATAAAAAATAATTATTATAACAACTTATTAACTAACCCTCATACGCTCAGCTATTTTCATTGATTTCTCTATTCTAAATCTAAATCAGTAATATATATATATTTATTTCATAAGGGTTATTCAAGCACTTATGGTTATTAATTTTGTATTAAAATATTCAATGTAGTATAAAATGTTGAGAATACAGCAATGGCTGTTTGTAATTGTATCTTTTGAAAATGTTGTAATAAATGTATAGACTACACTGTGAAACAAAAATACGGATTGAAATATACTATCAATAATATGTTTAAAGTGTTATTCAACTTGCTTCACGCTGTATCCCGCAAAGGGTGAAGTAGAAAGAGGGAACTTGGGAACCTAGTGTTAAGACACTCCGTTTCTATAGCAACTTTCGTTTCCCAATAAATATTTTAGAAAATATATAAAATTTGGACGATTTTGAAAAGATGCGGGTTCGGACATCGCTAAGTTACAATTTTGATATATTATGTAAAAGATTCAAGACCTGCTGTTTTTTTTACAATGTTAAAAGAAGACTAGGCATTGAATCCAATCACAATACAATGGTGGAACCCAACGTCGCGTATCTTACCAAATAAGGAAATGAAAAAAAATTAAAACTTTATACTTTGTATTGTACACTCGCTTAGTTATCACTTAACTTCTAGGTAAACTTATAAAAACATGTTTTCTTAAGTATTAATTATGTATATAAATAATGATCATAGCTTCACGCTGTATCCCGCACAAGGCAGTGTAGGCAGAGGGAACCCGGGAACCTAGTGTCGAGACACACCATTCCACCTCCGTTCCCCACTTTCCGCCGATTTTTGAGGCATTGCGTGTTGAGTGGCGGAACTCAACGCCGCGCTTTGCCTTATTACCAGAGCGAAGAAATGAAAACATTAAATATTTAAATTGAAAATATTAAATATTTCACTTCCTCGACTGGGAATCGAACCCAGAACCTGTCAGTTACAGGCAGCGCTCGTGCCGCTGCGCCACGACAGGCCTCAATAATGATGCGACTGATATATATCGTAAATTAATTAGACATAATAATAAAGAAAAGGGTATACAGTAAGTGTCTGCAGTATTAATAAAAAGAAATATTAATAATGCGTAAACACTAAAACACGTTCAAAGCTTATTAACTTCAATATTGTAATTCTCAACACAATATGCCTTTTATAGGACCCGAAGCCTTGTTCTTGGGAGTTATATCGTTAACTCGAGTTAGAAACTATAATTTGTAAAGTCACTGTGTATTAGAAGTAAGTGAAAATGTTTATTATATTGATAATTGCTTAAAAGTTTACTTAGGAGGGTAGGTAGCCAGAGGGGACTTGGCAAACTCACTTGGCACACCCACTGTCCGCTGAATTTGAGGCATTGTTTGTTAAGAGGCGGGACTCAACGCCGCGCTTTGCCTCGTTACCAGAGTGAACTGTTTCAATGATGATTATAAAGGGGCTCAGAATAAAATTATAATTTATTATAACAGTAACTTTATTGGACAGTTCATAAGAAACATTAAAATATATATGAGGGTAGACAATGATAATATGATAAGCATTCTACAAGTATTGATCGGAAGTATACGAAGACAATGCTTATAAGCTTATAAATTACACCTGTGACCCTATGCCATGATAAATCTTAAATTTTTTTTAACAGAATATTAATCACAGCATAAGAAGAGAGAGAAAAATGCTTAGAAACATTGGTCTACAGGACAACCGTCTTCAGTTTACATGTATCACGGGTTTGAGTTTGGCTACGGTAATTTTTTATAATTTTCTAAAGCTTTTTCTTTTCTTATTAGCACTTTCAAAATAGCAATAAAAAAAACAAAATTTTAAATACTTTCTTAGTGAATAACGACAAATATGATTCTTTTCATCTAATATGTAAATGAAGCACTTTATGCTTAATTTGTTTAAAAACAATATTATGCAACCTTGAACATGTATTCATTATATAAATATTTTTTTTGTATTTTTATAAGAGCGTATGGTCTAAAGGCTCAAAAGATTGGACAGCAAAAGACGCAGGTTTGAGTCCTGGTTAATATTAGAAAGATCTATTTTGGCTATAAAAGTTTAACAATTGTTTCTCCGTTCGCAATGTAGGCAGAGAGAAACTAGTGTACTGACACTCACGTTTTGACACAAATTCGAAACAATGAACGTTGAGTGCTCGAATTCATCACCACGCCTTTGTCGAACCAGAACGAAAAAGTAAAAAAACAAAAATGTGTTCACTCCCCCGTATGGGCATCGAACCCGTAACCATTGCGTATACGCTGTTCTATAATATCATTAAATTCACATTATAAGTTTCAGACATCCTAAAAACCCAGCCTCATAGCAAAACTTGAAGGTTGACAGCTGTTAACGTAAGATTAATTAATGACAATCTTTGCAGGCAATTAGAGACCTGTATAATTTTAATAGTACCTAGCTCAAACTTGAAAGTGTCGAAATCTGATAATAAATAAATATTGGAAGAAATATGTTTGTGGGTTTGATTCCGACTCGAGGAAAGGAAATATTTAATATTTTCATTTCTTTGTCTCTCTCTAGTAGACAAGGCAAAGTGTGGCGTTGATTCCCACCAGGCCACCACTCGTGGTGCAATACAATGAATCACGTTTGACAGAAAGTGGTGATAGAAACGGAGTGTCTTAACACTAGGGTCCCAAGTTCCCTCTGCCTACCCTGCCGTGGTAGGGTAGGCAGAGGGAACCTGGCCGTAGATGTATCTTGCATGAATTTTAACTTGATAACTCTATGCAATTTTAACATGGTTCCAAACGATTTCAGCTTTTAACGTACGAATACATTAAAAAATGTAATACGTCAGAGATAGTAGATATATTATACTAATTTTAAAAACGTATAAAAATTTTCACGAAGCAGGATTTCTCGAATGTCGAATGAGAACGAATGTCTTAGTGGTCAGAGTGCTTGGACGGATTCCAAGAGGCGCGAGTTCAAATCCTGCTTCGTTGAAATTTTTATACATTTTTAAATTTAGTATTTTTCTTTCCTAAGTAAAAATTATATAACTACGCTATATATATTATCTATTAATTATAAATTGATATATTATTCCCACGCTAATTGCACGATAGTAGCAGGTTCATAAATTCTGAATGTGGTTCGTGTGCGCTAATCCACATATAATCGTAAATCCAATCAGTGCGAAATTACATTTTAGGCCAAAACGCGTGACCGAAATGTGGACGAAGATCTCATGTGTATATCGTGTTGGTAATATATTATAGGTATTTATTTATTTTTGTCGGTGCTCAACGCCGTGCTTTAAATAATTTGTATTATGGATTCTTTTTTAAACCGGCAATGTAATTAATTATTTTGATAAGTGCAGCGTTTAGTTTCGCCAGTCAATATGCAATGTCTGGAAAATTGGGCAGACAATGAGGAATGGGTTGTTTTAGTACTAGATTTCCCTTCATGTATACGGTAGGCTATATAAATATATAACCTTCTTTTTTTTATTTTCCACCTATTTTTCCTTAAATTAACCAATATAAAAATAGAGTATGATTCTATTGTTTCTTTATAAGCTTAATTCATATTTTTTTTTATAAAAGATCAAAGGTTAATATATATATTTTTATAATCGTTAATTTCATGTTCGTTATCAAAAAGCTGTTGATGGTTCAATAAACTTTAATTAGTTAATTGTAACTAGAGGCAAAAAAAGAAGCATTATATTTATGGAAAATAAGGAACGGAACCTGTACACTGTTTTTTACCTACCTTACTATATGCGAGATAAAGTGTGTAGCTGAAAATAATAGCGTATATAGAAAGTCTTTCACTTACATGGAAAAGGTTGAAATAAAGATTATTAAAATTTTAAACAGATATTTTGCTTAAACCTTCGACTTGAAATAATACAAAAAAGCCACCAGCGGTTACAAAACATTATTTATATAATAAAAAGAAAAGATTATTCACATAAAGAAAGAGCTGCCGCTGTTGATAGCCTTTAGTTTATACGACAAAATCAATATACATATTAGCTGAAACAACTGAAACTCTGATTATTATTTCAACTTTTAAAATAAAATTATACAAGTCTGAAATTACTTTGAGGCCTGTCGTGGCGCAGGCCTGTGGGACTGTAAAAGACAGAATGTGGGTTTGATCCCCACTCGAGGAAGTCAAATATTTAATATTTTTTCTATTTTCAAAGTGTTATTCCATACTCAGAAAAGAAAAATACTAAATTTAAAAACGCATAAACGAAGCAGGATTTGAACCCGGGCTGTCCAAGCGCTCTGACCAACTAAGCTATTCGTTCTCACTAAATTTTGATTTTAAATTTAGTAGGTACATTTAATATTGTCAAATTAAATTTTTAATATCTTCATCTCTTTGCACAAGTACCTAATAAAGCAAAGCGCGGCGCTGAGTTCAGTAATACAACATGCAATGTCTTAATTTGCGGAAAGTGGGGAAAAGAACGGAGTGTCTTAACACTATGTACCCAAGTATCTTCTGCCTCCCTTGCTATATGCGGGAAAACCACTTTTAATTCCTTTATTTATCTTAAATCGAATAAAGAGTGCATCTGCGGATGCACTCTCCGTGGTTTGTGTATCGCAGATATCGCTATCAGAAACCGAGGGTCGCCTCGATAACGTCTTAGTCAATACAATAGATCTTCTAGTATTTATTAAAATATTATTTGTATAGAAAATGGTACTTGACAAATGTTTTTATTAAATAATTTATTTCTTACTTGCTTGCTTGTTGAGTTACTTTGGTTCAGTTTTCTATGTAAATCATAGTACATATTTTGTTGATCAATGGAAAGAATTTATAATCACGATTTTTCTTTATTTTTATTATAATATTTATTATACGTGGCGTGCTCGTATGACGTGGCGTGCTGGGTGGCGGTCCCTAACGCCGCACATGTACGTAGCTTTTGGCGCTCCGTTCTCTTTGCCTACCCCGCTAGCTATATAGCGTGAAGCTAAGTTAAGTTATGTGATTATATAATCTGTATGAGAGTTTTAACCCTCGTGGCGCGGTGAAACATCGTCTACCTGTATAGGCGATGGTTGTAGATTCGATTTTCATATGGAATGGACAATGATATATAAATGATTATATTTATCCTTCAACACTACACTAAAATAATCAATTTTATAAAAAATAATTAAAAAACGTCTGCTTTTTCAGCTATTCCGTTATCTGAATAATTTAGCTATAATTATAATGAAATATATGTTTTAGATACTTCTTTAATTTCAACTAATTTAAAAATATAGGGTAGAAGTAAAGTTTTTTTAAACATTTAGCTGCAGTATGCAAATTGTCAGGTCCAAATGTACCCCCAACGATATTTTCGCCAGAGCGTAACGAATCCTTACTGACCCGAAATGCAATACACAGACTTTATAAAAATATAATTTGAACACGATTTTATATACGATTATAGTCAGAATGAAATTGAATTCAATATTCTTTGGTTGGATCTCTGTCACATAGAATTATCGAACTGAACTAGCGATCAGTTTTGTTCATCCCCACTACTGAAAGCACCGCGAGGGGACATAAAGGCCCGTTGTGCAGTGAAAGTGTTAAAGAATGTAATCTACTATAGTTTAGGTATTGGGAACTTGGGAACCATGAACCGCATTTCCATTAAGACTCTCTTTCCTTAAAATGGGACAATGCTTTTTGAGTAGCGCAACTCAACGTCACGTTTGGCCTTGTTACCAAAACTAAGCTCTCCTCTTTGAGCATGCAAGAAATTAAAACAAGTCTGAAAAAAATTGCAATAACTTTGAATTATAATGAAAATATAGTTAAATAACTGATTTTTCTTTCCTCTGATCACAAATTTTGTGTTGAGTAACTGTAATGGTATACATTCAAGCTGAGCTGTTTATAAATTAGTTCATCCATTAAAAATCCGTAAATAGAATTGAAAGACCAATATTACGTTAGCCTTTGTGGTACCATCGAATATACGTATCTATGTATATGAAAATATCAATTGTAGGTGGAAAATAAAAAATTACAATTTCGATTAATTGACTCACCCCCCAGAAACCTAAGTAGCTTAGGACTTTAGAGGATAATTTTAATTAAATAATATAATTTCATTGTTATTTAATCTACTTTTCCGTTTGTGTATTTTGTAGACATATCGTGGCGCAGGGGAAAACGAACAACTGTAAACGCTGGCTTGAAAGGATGTAACTTCGGTCCACATTCAAGGAAATGAAGTATTCAATATTTTCATTTCCTCACTCTTGTTGTGTTGGTAAGGCGTTAGGTTAGGCCACTTAACCCGCAATCCAAGCTGATTTCGGTGAAAAGTGGAAAACAAAAATGTCTTAATTAGAATTGAGAGTATTAACGCTAGGTTGGTGTCTGTAGTCTGTAGTCTTTTCTTTGCCTTCCTTTCAATGTGCCTATGTAATAGAGCTATCTTATAAACAGTATTAAAATGTATACCTATATGTCGATATTTACGCATTTTGATGGGTTTTATAATTTTTAAATATATTGGACTATTTGATTTTATGTAACTTGTAGCATAGATAGCGATAGCTAATATGTATATTATATATTAAATTTATTACTGTACCGTTTGGCGCTCCGCTCTCTCGGCCTAGAGCTGGCGTGAAGATAAGTAAGTGAGTAAGTATATTAAAGTGCAATTAAAATATTCACTTCTAATTTTTAACGATTGGTAAAATATCAAAAATTCTGCAAAATATATATGGTTGAGTTGAAATTTCATAAATACGTATAATCGTATCTTAGATATTGAGAAAATATACATTTTCATTGTAACCCCCATAATATCCTTTATTGTAAGAGTTTTCAAGTAGCGATAATTTTTTAACGTGGGCGGGATTCAACCCGTGGCTTGTTACAAGTTGTTTATGTTGTTAGCATCTTTGAGGGGAGATGTTTACAAATTTCTAAATGATTAATTTTAGCAATAATTTTTATGTAGTAAAAATTTGTAAGACCTTTTTGTTGTCCTGCAGATATAATAGAGAAAGGCTTTTAGTATGGAATAACCCTTTAAAAATGTAAAAAAATCTTAGCTTCACACTGCGTCTTGCACATGACAGGGTAGGCAGAAGGAACATGGGAACCTATTGTTAAGGTACCTCAGTCCGTTTTCCACTTTACGCCAAAATTGGGGTATTTTGTGTTGCGTGGCGGAACTCAACACCGCCTTGTTAATGTAAAAATGTACTGTTTTATAACAATAAAGTAAAAAAAGTCATTTGTTTAAAACAAATGCCGTCATGGTGCAGTGGCATATGTATACGAGTACAAACGCGACTCCTACGAAAGGAAATAAATTGTTTAATATTTAAACAAGGCAAATCGCGGCGTTGAGTTCCGCAGCTCAACACGCAATGCCTCGAAAATTCAGTGGACAATGGAGAACGACGTGGTTTAACACTTGGATCTCTCTTTATCCTAATGGAGATAAACGGGAACGTGAACATAAAAATATGTTTAAAATTACTCGATCTAAATTCGTAATGCAGTTATACTTTGATCAAACCAAATGAAACCAGATTACCTAAAATACCATACAGAGGAAGACGCCTACACTAATAAACACAGTTTTAGAGCGTTTTCGGCTAACATTATAATATCACAATGTTGATACATTACTATGCATACATTTGAGGCCTGCCGTGGCGCAGCGGCACAAGCGTGTGACTGTAACCGACAGGTTCTAGGTTCGATGCCAGTCGAGGAAATGAAATATTTAATATTTTCAATTTAAATATTTAATTTGATATTGCTTTTGAGTTCCGCCACTAGACACGCAATGCCTCAAATTCGGCGGAAAGTGGCGAACGGAAGTGGAACTTAGTGTCTTAACACTATGTTCCCGGGTTCCCTCTGCCTATCCTGCATGAACTCAAAAGAAACTCCTATTTATATATAACTATAAACTTGAAAGACTGTGAATTCGATTTCGACTCGAAAAAATATTTTTTAATTCTCCGCTCTGGTAATAAGTCAATGCGAGGAGTTGAGTTCCGCCATACAACACGAAATATCTCAATTTGGCTGAAAGTGGAAATCAGAATGTCTAAACACTAGGTACCCAGGTTCCCTCTGCCCACCCTACCATGTGCAAGATACAGCTTGAAGCTATAAAAACTATAAATAGAAATACGATATAAAAGTTATGTAAATTACAGACTCAATCCAGCATTCGGCGGACATCTTATCTGATCATTCCACATATTAAATAACTTGGAAAATTGCCAGCGAACTTAACCGTGGATTAAGCAGAATTGTTTTCGTTCCATTACACATTTTCTTAGATAAAATATGTAGTCGACTAGCAATGAATGCTTGATGATACTTTGGAAGAAACGATCGTTTCAACTTTCAGCATTGTTACGAGACTGCGATCGCTTAGTTTTATTATTCTAATTTGTGTGCTTAGTATATATTAATGTGTGAAGTTTTAATGTTATTCAATTTGGAAATGATCTTCTTTTCTGAAGAATATTAGCTTTAATGCTGCTTAGGTTGGGTAGGACAGGTTTTGCCTGTGCAACTGTAAGTTCCTTACTTATATAGGTGTTAGAAGTACAAATATGTCCAAGTTAGGGTCTTAAAAAAAATAAAATAAATTGTTACGAATATGTATTTTTTTTATAGAAAAGACAAGGTAAACGAGAGCGTGGGTTACTTCACTCACTTACTCAGCTTCACGCTATATCCCGCACATGGCAGGATAAGCAGAGGGAACTTGGGAACCTAGTGTTAAGACACTCCGTTCCACTTCCATTCCCCACTAACCGTCGAATTAAAGACATTACGTGTTGAGTGTCGGAACTCAACGCCGTGCTTTGCCTTGTTATCAGGGCGAAGAAATGAAACATTAAATATTTAAATAGAAAAAAATAAATATTTCATTTCCTCGAGTGGGGATCGAACCCAGAACCTGTCGGTTACATTCACACGCTTGTGCCGCTGCGCCACGGCAGACCTCTATTTATTACCTGATGGTATTTGATTATTGCCGTCCACGGCCACCAGTCCAGCTATGAAACATCAAATGAATTTGAGGTGCGTTGTTGGCCTTTACAGTAAAGATAGAGATGCTTTTTAAAGATTGATTTGATGATTGATAGTTTGCTTTTTGATGTTGTATCGACCTGGAAACTCTGTCGCATGTAAGCCATTCTCCAGATGTGTCGCGAATAGAAGGAAGTTTCTATGAAACGGGACAGCAGTAGAATTCCACATATCCAGATAGTGAGGATGATATCTCAGCTTGTGACGTAATGTACGGTTGGAAAATTCCGCAGCAGGAACCAAATCGACCAATTTTCAAGTACACTCTCTATACTAAATAGTACATACGCTCAACAAAGAACACTGGATCCCCAACGATTTCAACGGCTCAACGTTGTATGCGGTCAAATAGTTAAAGCTGATACTGGGGTGCACCAGCCCAGAGGTAAGGTAGACCAGTACTCCATATGGGTCCTATCAGGGCCAAACAGTGTTTTGGCGTGAAGTATTAACGTGTCTGGCATGGAACCACATTCCTCTCGGTTTCTTTGAGGTTAACTTGGCCTTGCTTTATAGATAATCAGGATATTGCATATTTTTATTGTTTTACTGTTTTTACGGCAGGACAGGTACTTTGACTTTTAGTACCGGAGAAATTAAAACAATTCATTTAATATTATCACATTTAAATCGAACTATGAGGTTAACGCTATAACCGCTTAAACAAAACGCCAGCACAAAAATAGTAAAAATGACCTTTTAAAAACAATTTTAATAAACTTTACAAAATGTCAAAAGCGAAAACTGAAAAAGCGAGAAGCAACTGAACGCTGTAATTTAAAATAATGACCTTGAAACAGAGCAGACTGTTAAA
>DWMZ01002087.1:0-14729 GCA_018249855.1 Eueides tales michaeli | reverse complement strand
CCATGCAGATAGTGCAAAATACCTCACTCAGACGCGTCACCCAGGCTCCCTACTACGTGAGGAATGCAACTCTGCATAAAGACCTCCGTATGCAGAGCCTGGATGAACACATTCGGCAATTAGCGACTAATGCGTTCCGCCGAGCCGATGCTTCTGACTTCCACCACTTGAGGAACATCGCGCCGTGGCACGCCAGGCCACCGGACGCCAAAATGAGAGCCACTCCACGTGATCTCACCTTAGATGACACCGACACCGATTCTGACTCCTGAGCCGCTCTCGAGGTCGCTGGTCGCCTAAGCTGGGCCTCCTCTGGGTAACCAGGGGTCTCACCTGGCTGGGCTGACCGCACCGAGAGCAACAGCTCTATACCAAGACTGACGCAACACCGGACACGACAACCATTTACCCACCGTAGCAAATGACTGCGGCCTACCGTATTGATAGGCGCCGAGAGATCCTCACGGCCATGGGACACAGCGTCCTGAAGCCGTCTCCCCTCTCCCCCACGGGGGTGAGCGATGAACCTCTGTTTGTTTTTTTTGAACTGCCTCTTTGCTCGTTGGCTCTCGAAGTGTACGGACGTATTGTGAGAATTAGTGTTAGTCATTATTAGGGTCACTTAAGCCATTTGTGTTGGTTATTTTGTTAATTTAATTGTTGAGGTTTGCAGTATTTGTTTATTGATAAATTATGTCTCTTTTATTTAAATTGTAATTAGACGACTGATTTCATTCGTATTGTAGTTCGTATTTTTAATAAAATTCCACTTCTGAATATAAAAATATTTATATAACTTTAGATAAATTCTACGCAAGCATACAAATTCAATAAAAAAGATTTGATACATGTCAGACGCATTTTACGATGGTAAATTTAAATTCAATTTATTCACTTCGTTTGACAAGAATACTTGGTTTTCAATCTTAAAAGGGTATTTTTTAAATTCTGTCGAATTAAATAAAAATGAAAATGATACAAAGTTTTTGAGGCCTATTGTGTAGCCGGGATGTCTAATAGATTTTGTATTGGTTGTATAATTAACTTTAGTTTTCAAAAAAACTTTTTGACAACTATAATTGAAAGCTGAAAGCTCTAGAAAAATTTCAAATTAAGAAATAGTTAGCGACAGTCTAATATAATAATTATGCAATTGACAAAAGGATTATACATAAGTCTACTCATGAATTAATGCAAACTTTTGCCCTTAAGTTAGAATTTAATAAGTAAACTTCTCGAAGTTTATTTAGAAATTGTCACCATAAATCAGTCGCCAGCAGTCTAAATTTCCCTTAATTTGAACTTTAATCGAGTACCTCATTATTATTTCACACAGCTCCATTCCTAAACCGCTGTCTCATTTTCAAGTAAATTAAAGGATCTATTGACGTCTTCACTATTACTTCAACACGCCGTTTGGGTTAGACTTTCTCAAGTTGTACTTTCAAGTAACTTGTAATATCGGTGTTTTGAGATTCTTAATTTATTTATTATGAAATACGTACCTATTTCTTGACTATTTAACTAAAAAAATAAGTGTGTTTAATAGTACCTCTTTAAAAATTCGATAAACTACTATATTCTCTAAAAAATCGGATATATGATATAAAGAAATATAATATATATTTAAATATTTCAGTTCCGCCACTGAATGCGCAATACCTCCAAAATTCATGAAATAGACATACAGGTTCCCTAAGACAAACGAAAAAATTTCTATAACGGATATTTTTTTAGAGGTATAGAACTTTTAAGTTGGTATTACTTTTCAAGATGGCGACCGGTTTAACAGCTGTCAAGTGATTTATTCTCATTTTGGTTTGGCATATCATCATGAATAGACTCACGCCTGAACAACGCTTGCAAATTGTTCAATTTTTCATTTTATTGTCGACAAAATCGTCCATCAGAGCAGTTAATTCGATTAACCGTGGAACGTTTTCGCACCACGTTTACTCTAATTGATAAGTAGTATCCCCAGAGACGCGTTACGGTGCGTACAGAAGAAGCTATTGCTACTTTAAAGCGTAGCTTTGAGGAAGACCCGAATGAGTCCATCCGCCATCGAGCACAGAAATTGGATCTGTGTCCATCCACTTTATGGAAGATTTTGCGTGCTTACAAAATCCAACTCGTGCAAGAATTGAAGACAAACGATCATTAAGCAAGGCGTAGATTCGTCGAATGGGCTTAAAACAAAATTGCCGTTGTCCCCGATTTTCATACGCGAATTTTGTTTAGCGATGAAATGCACTTCTGGTTAAATGGCTACGTCAACAAACAAAACTGCCGCATTAGCTAATCCTCGAGTGTATATCGTTACATCCACAAAAACTGACTGTATGCTGCGCTTTGTGGGCTGGTGGAATCATTGATCTGTACTTCTTCAAAAACATGATGGCCAAAACGTTACAGTCAATGGTGGTCGGTATAGAGCCATGATTACTATTTTTTTCATTCTTGAATTGAACAATCATAATATCCAGGAGCTGTGGTTTCAACAACATGTCACACAGCTCGTGCCACAATCGATTTACTGAAAGACACGTTTAGTGACTGCCTAATTTCACGTTTTGAACCTGTGAATTGGCCTCTAAGATCTTGTGATTTAACACCGCTAGACTACTTTCTGTAGGGCTATGTGAAATCATTGGTCTATGCGGATAAGCTACAAACGCTTGACCATTTGAAAGACAACATTCGCCGTGTTATTGCCGATATACGGCCACAAATGTTAGAAAATGTAATCGAAAATTAGACGTCCAGATTGGACTACATCCGAGCCAGCCGTGGCAGTCATATGCCAGGAATCATATTTAAAATGTAATGCCACAAGATTTTTTTTCTTTTTTTTTAGCTTCACGCTGTACGTCGCACGAGGCAGGGTAGGCAGAGAGAACCCAGGAACCTAGTGTTAAGACACTCCGTTCCACTTTCGTTCCCCACTTTCCGCCGAATTGGAGGCATTGCGTGTTGAGTGGCGGAACTCAACGCCGCGCTTTGCCTTATTACCAGAGCGAAGAAATGAATCATTAAATATTTACGGTTAAAGACAGATTTATTTTCTCAAAAGATTTACATTTAAATCACTAACAGACAGAATTATAAAACATTAAGATGACAAAATACATCGAAAAGGCACAGTAACATACAGTAATACAATTAATTACAATAAACTAATAATATCAGTACAAAGCAAACAAGTTAGAACACTTCGTGGTGTAAGGTACGGTAATTTGAAATAGTAGTACCTACTAAAAATAATAAAAATAATAGCTTATGTACAAAGTTACGCTACTAAATTGAAAATGTTAAATATTTCATTTTCTCGACTGGGGATCGAACCCAGAACCTGTCGGTTACAGTCCTACGCTTGTGCCGCTGCGCCTCGACAGGCCTCAAGATTATTTTTCGAATAAAAAGAAATTTATGTCAATCGAATAATCCGTCGTTATTTTTACTATTTTTAAAATGTCTCGAGACCTAGGGATAAGATGAGTAAAATGTATGCATCCCATTCCAATCTACGGACTGGTAGTGCCAGACGCGACGAGTCGCTGATGTTCTGCGATTGCCACGATTAATGGGCACAACACTTCGTACCAGGCAATGGTCTGAAGATGCTAGAGGGACATCGATGACAACCTGAACGTCTTTGAGATTCAAGTCCCTTGATGTTAGAAAAGTCAATGTTAAGAATGGCAGGGGCTGCCGTGGAGCAAATGCCTCGTTTGCCTTGTATAATGCGCGGTACCCTTCCCAGAATTCGACGGGTAGCCTGAAAGGACACTGGGGCCCGACATTAACCAATGCGAAACGCAATGACCAAAGCCACTACTTAACGCCGGTTTTAAATGCCGGGGGTGGTAATGATCCGGTCGAGTCTGCATATGCATGTTGTTATTGCTGAAAGTGTGAGTCTCCCACACGTACTTTAGTCGCCTCTTACGACACCGTCAGTGTGATCCTTTACTAAGCCGGGATCACACTGCCAAAATTAACGCTTTTTTCAGTAAATATATAAGAAAAAATTCTAATGATATATATGTGGCGAATTCAACGCTGAGCTTATCCAAAGTGAAGGAAATGAAAATATTTAATATTTCATTTCCTTGAGTAGGAATTAAACCCATTGCTTCGTCGCAACAACAACAGTATTAAATATTAAATATTTGACTCTCCCAAATAAGATTGAAAAATAATAAATTCATCACGTCAATATCCGGTCTTGCTAATTAGAAACTTAAAAAATAAGAAAAAAATCGGATGTGATACAAAAACTGAGCGCCACAAAAGTTATAAACAAGATTACAATGTAATCAATCAGGGAATATTTTGTAGGCAATTTATCAAATGTGTAACCTTTTGTAAGGAATACTAACGCGCTCTTAGAGTATCAATAATAAAGTATCTAACCCTGACGTGAAGTGTGGATGTGTAGATAGATACTTATATAACTTTACGCTATATCTTGCGTGTTGCAGAGCAAGTAGTTGGAACCTGGGAACCTCATATTAAGACACTCCGTTCTCATTAAGACACTTCAGTTGTTTACTTTATTCTGACAATTATGTCCAGGGCATTGCATGTTGAGTGGCGGAACTTAATTTCTATTATTTTCAATTTTTTTTTAAATAAAAATGTTGCAATTACTTTTAAGATTTATATATACGTTTATTTTAAAACTATCTAAGTTTATTTTTTTAGGTCGGCTTCACTGATTTTCTGAGGTATTGTAGCTTAAATTTAGTGTACTGCAAGTTTACGAGCATATGTAAAGACTTGGCTTTGCTACCTGAAAATCAATCCGTTCGGCTTTATTGGCAAGTGCTTTGAACGTCTGTCTCTTTCACAGTTAAATAATAAATTATAAAGCATTCACTATTTCAAAGTGTTATTCCACACTAAGGAAAGGAAGAATATTAATTTTAAAAAGATGTAAAAATATAAACCTAGCGGAATATGAACGAAACGAAACCGTATAAAGAGACGCGGGTTTAAATACCGCTATTCAATTTATTTTTAAATTAGTAAATTATGAACCTTTTAATATTGAAAGAATATTTTAAATAGCATTTATTTTTAACCTAAAAGATATTTTCTCTTGAAAGTTAATGTACTCGTATTTTAAAATTCGTGGAAACACGCACACGACGTATGTATTTTTTGTTTTTTTTTGTAGTGACTTTTTATTGAACTGAAATTTGAATTTCGACTTCACTTCTGATGTATTGTAAATTTTATATATTTAGCACATTATACTAGAAGTTATTACAAATATCATTTTCAAATGGGGCTAGTACCTAGTTGTTAAGATTAACGCGACAAACGAAACAAATAAACAAACTCTTCAGCATTATAATATTTTTATAGATTATACAAAACTTTTCGTAATTTTTAGTGTTTCTTTTAGACAAAATTGCTATAAAATGACTGTAGTGTTGAGTCGGCTGAAGATTTAATTTTTACATTAAAGTAAGACACTTGCACAATCTCAACCACGAGGGCGGTCTTTCGAAAACCAATAAATTTTACAAGGGCTCTGAATATATTTTTACTATTCTTGAAGTGGCATTCCACACTTAGGAAAGGAAATACTAAATTAAAAAACGTATAAAAATTTGAACGAAGCAGTATTTGAACCCGCGCCTCTTGGAAATCGTCCAAGCGCTCTGATCAACTAAGTCACTCGTTCTCACCAAGCTACGTCCATATATTACACGCTTGTTACAACTTATTACGTCGTTAGCATCTCTGTATACAGATTTTTACAAATTTCCGCTACCTAAAGACCTAAATGACTATCAATAGTAACATATCAAATGGCACAACTATTTGAAAGTGTAAAAGGGTAAATAAATCACGCTTCAAAGCCCTGACAGCGTCAAACAAAGAGCAATACCGCACATTTACATAGTAAATAACTGTCAGTTAATCACGGTTGAAGGTAGTGTTACGAAGTTATCGACATGCTCACTATCCAAAGAATATCGATAGCCTATAGACAATAGACTATCGTGAGCCTACCAATAGCAACATATCGAATGGCATCACTAGTTAAATGGACAACTTCCATATATTGTCTCACAAATTAAAAGACAGCGTCCTCTATTGATTATCAAATGTACCGAGTCCCGTTCAGTACTTACAGTGCAGTAGTCTACAACCGCTGATATAATATATTATAGTTGATTTGTAGAGTGTATAAGTAAAAAAAAAGTATTTCGTTTGCTAATTGTAGGTCATAAATAATTTACACGTAACCGTTAGTACAGCTCTTGTTAACGATTCTATATATTTGCGTTGCGACATTGATATCAAAACAAAAAATATTACAATATCATTCAATGTAATGAAATTCAAGATTAATTGCATATAAATTACATTCAATAATTATATTGGAATGTAATTTATATGCGATTAATCATCAGTTTCCTTACATAATGTTTTTGAAGTCTGTCGTAGCGCAGAGCATAAGGGAGCTGCTGGCTAAGCTATAAAACAAGGCATTAGGGTACGTACAATGATATATTATCATTAATGGTAGTTCATTCTTTAATAAACGTTAAGAAGAATTGGGTATGAAAGGATTAGATTCAATTATAGTAAATTTATTCTGTTACTATTGTGATATTTCTTGTACGAGGTATCTGTATTTGAGTCTTCAAATAAAATAGAGCATTGGAAACCTAGTGTCAAGACACTCCATTCCTTTCCCTACTTTCCACCGAATATAAGGCATTGCGTGATGAGTGATGGAACTCAACGCCGCACTTGTCTTTGTAGCGGGGCAAAGAAAAGAAATATTGAAATATTTAATTTGAAAATATTAAATGTTCCATCTTCCCCATTGGGGATGGAACACAAGAACTAAAACTTTTTATTTTTCTAGGAGTTTTTTTTTATTTATAAATAAGTCTAACTTTTTTTCTCTGGGTCTTTTTCGATCAATTTTAATTTGCAGGAACTCGTTCAGTTCAAAAATATAATATACACTGACACATCAAGCTAAACAAAAGCTTGTTATAGACTATACATCCGCTTGGCATAATGTAAACACAAGACAAAAACAAGATCAGTGCTGCAGAAACGATAATGTATTTAACATGTTGTCTATAATTTTATATAAAAAAAAATCTATCACAAAGGTCAAGAAAATAACAACACGGAATAAACTTTAATTGAAAGACTCCACCGTTCATATAACTTGTGGTATTCGAGAACTTTTACAAAACTGCGAGGATGAAATTATTTTATAGTTTACTTTGTACTTATCTGTGTAAAATCTTAGGATATTTACGTTTACAATTTTAATTACTCAGGCCGTAACTGTTAGACAATTGGTGAATATAAAACATTGGCTTACACACCACTACCTAAATCACAGTAAGTTTATGATTTTTGTGTATATACGAGTGTATAGGTAGCAAAAGTAAAGAACCAGTATAAGTATACAAAAGTAGTTGCTTGCGGCCACATTTTAGTTAAAGGCCATATGGCCGCCTCTAAGATCGTGGTAATATCATCGTAGATATAAGAAAATAAATATAAAATAAATGAGAGGATGAATTAAAACTTCAAAAATAAATAAAATATATAATAAATAATAATATAGTCACTGACTCCGTGAGCAACGAATTTCAAACTGTACGTAAATTTTAAATGTCATTGAAATATAACATCTATAAATCTAGTTTTTATTCAATCAGAGCATCCGAGCAATCAAATGTTTTTAACTAGCTTCATGAGCGGTAGTTATATATCGCGGTTTGTTCGCGCGATCAATCGTTGTGAGCTCATTCGTTAGTGCGTATTTCACGGTTGTAACAAACGACATTTCCAATAATTTCAGGACATTACGATGGGGATTACACATCAAAGTCACTCCCGATTGTAATCAGGTTATGTGCGGCCAAGCGATTGCGCTATCATTCCTTTACAGCTCTCTTAAAATAGACTGCTTAATGAAATTTCACTGTTATTTGTTATAAAAAGACACATTTATTTAAACCAAAAATAAACTATTTTATTTACTGATTTACACCAAAAATAAACTATTTTATTTTAAGCTAAACTCACAGTTAAAGACAAAGTTTTGTTCTTCATATCTACCTCTAATATAATTTAGAGAAACAATATAATTTTTTTAACTAATTAACAACAACATACTTAACATGTAGATGAGTTTAACACTGCCATCTACCATCGCTAGTACATTGAATAAATTTTATATCTCGTAGACAAGAGCGCTGGAGCTACGCCAACAATCCTTCTGACATAAATTTCCTTTATTGAATTGTAATTGACTGTATTTAAAATTAGATTTATTCGAATACATTCTTGTTTTATTTCTTTAATTGATTGCTATCATTACTATTATATATCTTACATGATGATAATCTGGTGATTGCAGCAAAAGAAAAGGTATCTAAAAATTAGGACTTTGCTCATGAGGTTACTGCTATGTGGGATATTAGTGAAACTGTAATGTGCCGATAGTGGTTTTTGTCGAGGGGTGGTTTTATAGGAAAAGCTTCGATTAACATCTTATGAGGATCAAGAATCAAATGTAGAGGGCAGTATTACTTGCACCTCTATGTTTAAAAATGTAATTTTTTTACTCAATGTGAATAAAAAAGCATTTCTTTTTTAATTCTATATGATAAGTTTAGTAGTAGTAACGCGAATATGCAACATCACTAAAATTTCATCGTTTTACATAAATTTATATAACTTTTAAGATAACTCTCGTTAAATAAAGAGAAACAAACAAAAACTTATTTTTGTATATTTAATATACACATTTTTCACAAATCCTCATAAATTAGTCTATTATATTCTGTCTCTTCCAAAAGAAGTGTTCTATTTTTCAGAACGCACTATTCGCAACATAATCCGTTGCTAAAATAGTGTAGAAGCGAATATACAACAGCAAGTACATAAACTGACTTGTTTCCTGCGGAAGTCAAACTCTACATGTCTAATGGAGTCATACAACCAAAGCATTCATCGTCTTCCTGCAGATAAACACACACGGAAAGGTATTATCCCTTTCTTCTAATTCAAATACAAATATTAGTTTATTTAATACATTAAATTTGCTGTAATAACACAAGAAGGATAAAAGTTTACCAACATTTTAATTTTATTGTAGAAAGTTTTTTTTTTAGCTTCACGCCGTATCCCGCACGAGGCAGGGTAGGCAGAGGGAATCCGGGAACCTAGTGTTAAGACACTCCGTTCCCCACTTTCCGCCAAATTTGAGGCATAGCGTGTTGAGTGGCGGACCTCAACGCCGCGTTTTTTGGCTTATTACTTGAGCGAAGGACTGAAACATTAAATATTTAAATTGAAAATATTAAATATTTCATTTCCTCGACTGGGGATCGAACCCAGAACCTGTCGGTTACAGTCACACGCTTGCGCCGCTGCGCGGTGACAGTCGTCAAGAATTTTATTATAGGAATAATTAAGAAAAAAGATTAAAATATCTTAAAAAGGAAGGATTTCTATATTTAAAGAGTTCGAAAATACTGTTACAATGAATACATATCACACATCTTTAATGTTACAGTAATTAAATAATCAGTTAATAAAGATATGATTTTTAAATTTATGGTATAGGTACATATCTTATGTATACTACTCAAGTTCACGTTGTATCCCGCTCTTGGCAGGGTAGGTAGAGGGAACTTGGGAACCTGGTGTTAAGACACTCCGTTCCACTTGTGTTCCCGGATCCCGACTTTGAGATAATGCGTGTTAAGTGGTGGAACTCAACGCCGCGCTTTTACCTTATTACCAGAGCGAAGAAATGAAACATTAAATATTTAAATTGAAAATATTATTTTTTTCTTTTCCTCGAGTGGGGATCGAACCCACAACCTGTCGGTTACAGTCACTTACTTATGTATACCATAAATTCAAGAATATTGCCTTTTATTTATCATAAAAAAAGGAAATCTAGTTTAATTATAATTAAATCCGGAATTTGTCTACGATAATTAAGTCAGTTTAATGATATCACTATTAAGACAATATCTACTCATTGAAAATTAAAATTTCACCTCAATTAATACAAAAAAGTTCGCCATTTTGTGAAATATATATTTACAATATTTTAAATTGATGTAACTTTTTATTCAGATAAAACAAATAAATGTTGGGGGAATGTTGTCGAAATATAATATTGAAAACTGCATTTAAATTAGATTAGCCGCTTCCACGATAAGCGCGTACAAACGCACAGAAAACAATCAAAAAATAGAAATATCACTATTTTGGGCCATATAATATTAATAAATATTGATATATAATATTAATATATAATATTAATAAATACGAGGTATTTTTAAGTATATTTTTTATGTACAGACAATGACCAGCTATAAATTTAATATTGTAAGAATGGAGTTTGTTTTGACGTTTGTTTTGAGCTTATTTTAGATATGTGCATGTACTTGTATATACATATTACGTATAGTAACCACAAGCAATAAATCATACGCAATTTATAGTCCGTGTGTTTCTATTCACAATCAGCTAGGACCGCGTGTAAAGCCTGCGGGAGTTCGCTCACAATGACAGGCGTCACGCAGACGGCGCATCATGCAGAATGAGAGCTCAGCTTTACCCTCGCATACGCCCGGCGGACCGTGATGTGGTGAATAATGTGTAAACATATGTGATGTTGTAAGGAAATGACGTTATGAATGAATGAATCAATAATGACAGTGACAATTTATAAATTTATTTTTAAATGTTTGAATGTTGCAAAACCATATTTTTCCGCCCACAGTTTTTTTACGTAGAGTTTTTTGATGGTAAGCGTGAAATTTTATTTTCTTTTCACTTTAACCAATTCAAGGCCTGTTTGAGAACATGTTAAAACACTCAGGATTTGTTTGTAATGAAGTGTGTTCTATACTACGTACGTACAGCTTTTATCCTACAAATATGTATCTAAAATATGTAGCTTTTGAAAGAAAATACTAGTTGCTGTCCTCCGTTGCTAGCAGAACTGTTTTTGGTGAACTTTTTCAAGGGTTTCCAAAATCCAACGATTGTAATATTTTTATAAAATCTTGTATTACAATAAAGTAACTCAGACAAAGCTATTACTATTTGAATCGTAAAAAAATTAAACTTTACAAAGTCTACTAACAGACCTTAGATTTCATTATAATTTTCTTATTACATCAGTTTATGATGAACGGGTCTTATTACGTCATAAACTGATGTAATAGCGTATGTTTGTGCGGTAAAGTCGGTAAAATTATGTTAAATATACCTGATCATTCTAAATCAAGCAAAAAAACTTCAAAAACTAATACAATTTCAGTGTGATTGTTTAATAAATATTTTACACAGTGACTGAAAATGTGACTAAAGTATAGCTGTTAGTAATATCAAAACATTTAAGCAAATAGCAAGAATGGTTCCTAAATTTTAATACATTTTAAATTGTTATTAAAATTAATAAATAACATTGCACCAGTACATAATAAATTACCTATGCTGATATATTAATAGGTATTTAAAGTACCGGTGGTGTCATTATTCATCGGTATTGTACGTATAGTGTATATAATAATATATCTATTGTACCAATACCTCACTGGTCACTGGTTTAGATATTTGCATTATTATTTCTAGTCTGAGTGATGGGCGTGATTTTTATATCCATATTATAGTATTTTCGACATCTTTAATATATTTTAACGTCACTTATCTAAGAACATTTGGTATGCTAAGACAAATCTAACGATAACTCAATTATGTATATCCGCTCAGAGGGTTCTGGAGAAATGGGGTAATTAAGAGTACTACATACTCGTACATACATACAAGATACGCGCGAAATATATAACCCTTCCTCTGCAGTCGGGAAAAAACATTTTAATGATTATAATAATCAGTGATTATAACAATCAGTGATTATAATAATCAGTGAGTAATGGCTGAGCTGATATCATAAATAACAAATCAGCTCTGTATTTTAACAAGAACTATTACACACTTTAACACGGTACTAATATATTTTTAAAAATTGCGAAAATAATTTGCACTCGAGACGTCTGTGCTTTGTTGAACGTTTTTGCAATGGTTTACATATTTTCAGTGAAGAGCGTGCTCGTTAAATTATTGGATTACTTAATTCTTTGAAGCCCTTTTAATTGAGTATGTTTGTTATTTGTATAGATATTATCAAATCAATAATTAAAATGTTTAATATTTTTTAAACCCTCTAATAAATATTTAATGTAAGTAATGGCATCACATTCAATAACTGATGCAGACATAAATTTAACGCATGTACTCGTACAATAACTTAAAGACTTCTTAAAATAATATAAAAAAATATAAAGAAAAAACAAGGAGATTTTTACGATTAGTTCAATATCTCAATATGCAAGAAAAACAAGGTTTGCTGTAAAATTAATATACATGTTAAGACAATTGAATATAAGTAATTAAAAATATACATATATACTAAATTTAAAAGCGTATAAAAATTTGAACGAAGCAGGATTTGAACCCGCGCGGGTTCAAAAATTTATTTTGTTAATTCGTTTTTAAATTTAGTATTTTTCTTTCCTAAGTGAATAAGAACACTTCAAAAATAGTAAAAAATATGTATTTTTAAATATAATATATATTACGTTTATGTCTCACTCATTTACAAATGTAATCTTAAATAACTTCTATATTTTTATCATTATTTTTCAAAAAAAATGTGCAGCAACAACATAACCTGGCCTTAGATATTTAATACAACGATTTTGGTTAATTTTAAAATGATTAGTCACTGTGAACTGAAACCTATAATAATTTACATACGAAGTTTGTGATGATGCCAGTGTTGTAAAGGTAGTTTGCATCTCTGCAATAAATAGAGCATAGGCGACCTTAACAGGTGAATTTAAAATAGGTTAAAATACGTACTTTACGACGCGACATGTAAGAAGTATAACTCACAGTAATTTAATTCTCTTGCCAGAAAGCCGGCGGTTTGATGCAGTTTCTCCCTGAGATAAAGCTGTATATTTAAAACTTGACGCAACTAGCGTAGTATTTTAAGAATATCAAAAATTCAGAAGTTTGCACGACAGTAAACTATTCTGATAACTTTGAGATTTGTGTTCTGGTTTTAAAGTGAAAAATGATACATACATGTGTCGCCATGAAGAATATTCTAGAAAGTAATAACTTATTCTTATGAATATGTCAACAACATTTGTAACGAAATGAGATGAAAAACGACACGCAAAATTACTTCAGAACAACTTAAGAGCAGTAAAAACATTTTGAAAATAAAATTATTTGTGAAATTAACTATACGATGAAATAAAAACTTTTAGTACTGCTTCTTATACATTTCTTACACAATTAAGCTGATACTGGCGTCATTTTTACCTCCAAGACGAATCGAAATGTATTTCAAGTTTATTTTTTTGACGTTAAAAAAACGAAGCTTGTAACTTCTTATTTTGAATAAAAATATTTGAATTTGAATTTAAAAAATTTGACTTGTCCCTCTGTGGCACCGTAGCTCCCGAAGGAATGAACCTGAGTGTGATTTTTTTAATAAAAAGTCTTGTTCATCGCGGAGGTTTTTAAATCTGAAGACCTGTTACAATCGTATTTGCTTCAACAACAAAATCGTTACTACTCTGTAAGCTACTTATAGTTGTGTGATTCCGGCTTAGAATAGGATCACCCTGGTACAGATGGTGTCGTAAGAGGCGACTAAAGTAAAAGTGGAAAAGTCACGTTGTCAGCAATGGCAACACGCATGTGTAGACTTAACCGGATTGTTACCACCCCCGGCATTTAAAACTATAGTTTTTGATTCTAACGGCCTGTCGTAAGAATATTTCGTGGAGCAACCATTTCAGGACTATCTATCAGCGGTTGATATAGATGGGTTTAAGATAACACAATTTTTTTCACTGAAAATGTTAGGGTTGGAAAAAACTTTATATTTTTGTATTGTACTCTTTAGCAACAAATTATTACATAAAATCCGTATACCTTTCGGCAAGTTTTCAGCCATTTTGAGCTTACTTGATATAAAGTAGCAGATTTTGACATAACCAGCTTGAATAACAAAATCACTGTTTTAGAAAAAATCTTTAGAAGTAAATAATATCAAATATTAACAATTATTTTATTGATTTTTGCTAATGTACCCTACTACCTAGATAGAGCTAAGTGATTTGATCGCTTACAACGTTTTTTTGATACTTGTGAATAAACATTATCTTTATTGAGTGAATACTTATGATTTTATTTTTTGCTTAATGATTTAATTAAGTCATTAATATATACAATTTTAAAATGTTATTGTATTTAGGGATATGATGGATTATTTAATTTTTTTAATTATTAATATACTTTTTAAAAAATGAACATAAAAAATAGGTAATTGTACAGTAACTTATTTTATTTTATGAAAGTAAAAGGAAGGAAGAAAGGTGGTCCGTGGAGTAACGTGGAGCAAGTGCAAGTGATGTGATTATCATTATTATGGATTTCATTTATATTTTTATTGTTGAAAAATCCTACTTTAATTGCATAAAATAATCATAATAACACATTATAAAATTATTCAAAAGATGGAGAAAGTAATAAATACTTCTACACACAACAAACTTCAGGATTATTGCGAAGATAAAATTAATAGATTTGACGTATAACGGCTGCGAGTACAGCTTCACACTGTACCC